>VDFB02388430.1:0-72070 GCA_007258455.2 Sequoia sempervirens | reverse complement strand
GAGCTCTTATAAAGAAATGAATACCCAGGTAGGTGCAGGGTAGTTTATTTTGTCTAAATTATAAGATAGAGAGGATGTGGCCCATTACTAGAGTGCTATTATTCTGAAAAAGATTTTTGACTTCCCTAGATTAATCATTTGGCCCAAAATTAGGCAGTAGTTGTCTATCACATACTTTATGTTTTTTGGCTTCACCCATCGAGGGATGTCTAAATAGTAATGTGTCATCTATAAATAAGGAATGAGTGTAGGAGATATTTGATCTTGGTATTTTAATACCTTTCCATTTACTTGTTGCATGGAAGGTTGAAGTTGTTCGACTCAACGTCTCTACCATCAGGATGAAGAGAAAATGGGAAAGAGGGTCTCCTTGCCTAAGTCCTTGAGAGGCAGAGAAAAAGCCAGTCAGAGAGCCATTTATGAGGATTGAGAATTTATCTAATGTAAGATAGGAAATAATGGACATTTGTACCATTTTTTAGAAAAACCTAGTCTTGTCAAAATCTTTATTAAAAAATCCCAATATACTTTGTCATAGGCCTTCATCATGTTTGATTTTATAATCATAGCTAGAATTTTTTGTTGATGAATTGAGTGCAAGATTTCATGAGCTATTATTTCCCCTTAGCCTGTCTCTTTCCCTAGAACAAAACCACCTTGTTCCTCTAAGATTATGCATGGAATGAGTTTGGAAAGCCTTAAAGTAATAGCTTTGGAAAAGAAAATCTTTATGGCATTATAGAGGGAAATAGGCCTAAACTTTGCAAATGAGGTGGGTGTTTTGACTTTGGGCATAAGAGAAATATGTGTGGTGTTGAGATATTTTAGCATTGTACCATTTCAATGAGATTCTTCTAAAGCCAAGTAGATATTTCTTCCCACACAATCCTAGCATTTTTAGTAGAATAGTGCAGTGAAACCATCCAGTTTAGGAGCTTTGTTTTTAATTAAGTAAATAGGGATTTTGAAAGGGCCTTGATCCCTTATTATAGAAAAGGAGAGTTCCAAAAAAAGCTTATAATTGGGCATAACAACCCAAAAAAATAGATTGGCCAAACACATCAACCAGTCAGGAATAGTAGGACAAGAACAACAACAACAAATAGATTACTAGCAAGAACAAAGCCACCAAGACCTAAAAAAAAAAATACATCCACACATAGAAAAATAGTTTAAGCTCTAGAGCTTGAAACCAACAAATTTTCCTTCAAAGGCATCTCATTAGAGACTTTTTTAGGAGTACATTTCTTTTTCCTTTTGTACTAACAGAAAAGTATCCCTTTTCCTTACTTAATTTGGAAATAATTGATGTTGAATTAACCTAATAATGCCTTGGTTTAATGTTGTAATGTGTTGTACACATTCACATTAATCTAGTGCCCCTTTCTAACAAAATGTACTTAATTTGTACCTTATTTATGGTGTTGTAAAGTGTTGTAGTACACTTTCACACTTATCTAGGGTCTCATTAATTAATTATGGTTAATTGAGCTTAATTAGCCCCTTTAATTCAGATTTAAGCCTTCTTAATGACACCTTCCGAAGGATCTATCCTGACACTCAATATTCATATTAAATAACATTAAATTTGGAAAAATAAAGGTCCTAGAAAATGGTGCTAGGACCCATTCACCTTTAGTGGCGAATGGGTCCTCTCCACATAGGACACCCTTTCTATGAATATTTGAGGTGGGTTTTTGATGTACTTTCCACCCCTCAAAGCAAGGTCCTGAAAACTTGTGCCAGGACCCATTTGCCTTTAGTGGAGAAGGGGTCCTCCTTGAGTAGGACACCCATTCTTGAATTTAATTTTGGCAGGATTCTAATGATTTTCAATCTTAGATATAGTGTTGGCTTGAATTATTTGAATTTTGGGGCTAATCTCTAGGTTTAGTATAAATATGGGGTTAATTCACATAGTTTTAGCCTAAGAGACCTAGAAAATTTGAGTATTCATGCATTATAGCAAGTTTGAGTCTACAATATCATTACAAGAGAATTTCAAAGATATTCAAGGGAAGATTATTAAAGACTTATTGCAGCAATTCAAGATCATATCATCATGACAAAGGCATAATGCATTCATGCATGGTGTTGAGCTAAGATTGTGGATGTAGCATTGAAGATCCATCTTGCAAGCATTATTATATATCCTATTTGAGATCAAGATCTACATTCTTCATGGCCACCACATGTTAGTTTGTTGATTTATATTCGAAGACAACTTCCAAGGTATCAACATTTCATTATTTCATGTTTCATGCTTCAATTTCATTATTTTATCATTTGGTTTAATTACCTAAAAGGGGTTTGACCAAGGAAAACCCCTATTCACTAAAAATCAGCAAATTTTTATTCTCTTGAGTGTGTGTTTGCAGATTTACAGATTGAAGATCAAGTGGGGAACAAATTGGAAGCAAAATTGTCAAAATTGTCAAGTTGCAAAGTTGTCATTCAAAGTGCAAGAACATGGAAAGAAAGCTACAAAATTTGTTATAGGTTTTTAGGAGTTGACAACCAAGGATCTGAGAGTGCAAACATCAAGGAATAAAACCCATATCTCAGTTTCAAAAACCCTAATAGGGATCCATTCGTCACTAAAGGCGAATGGGTCCTTTGTGCCCTAAAAATAGGGTTCTTGCAGCAAGGTACACACCATTTTAAGCTATAAAAACTCCCATAATAGTTGCAATAATAGTTAGGATAAGTTTTTGATTGTTATTTAGGAATTTTGGCTCTCATAATTGAATGTTTTATAGTGGAAAGCATAGTGGTTTATCATCTTTATCAATTCACTTTGATAAACCCTACCCCTTTTCCATTAAACACCTTTGCACAATTGTCCAGGGAGTATTTGAAACTAGATTAGGAACAAAAATAGGAGGAGCCTTAGGGGAGGAATCACACACCTCAGAGGGAAGAACTAAGTGTTGAACCAGTTCTGTAGAATCCACCAAAGAAACAACACCATCCACAACAAGAGTTAGAGAGGAAGGGTCCTCAAAGGAGGCAAAAGCCAATCCCATAGCAACACAATTCTAAGATTTAACAACTTTTTCCAGAAGGGGGGCAGTAGGGGCCTCAAGGGAGGCAACACATACAAAATTAGGAGCAACCTTATCTAGAGATAACATAGTAGAATCTAGAAGATGAACAACATTCGCCACAACAATATTATTTTTCCTCATAGAAGGAGAAGGAGGCCTTGAACCATCATCAAAAGAAGCAAAGTCCGCAACAAGGAGTACTGTTAAGTGTTCATGAAGCTTTGTTAGGGGAAAGTGAGAAAACTATATTTTTACCTCTTCCAAGGTGAATGGAGCCAATAGAAACTTGTTATCATATGGACTAAGAAATTTTTGAATGAAATTTAAAAATTCTTGTTCTTTTCCAACGACATCAAGGTCTTGATTCGTCGGTTTGGAAAGGAGGTTGGAAATTTGAATCTGTTTCTCCTCTTTTAGGAGTTCATTAGATGTAGAGTTTATAGAAAAATTATCTTAGCATTACATCTAACATTGGATGAGTTGTGAAAAAAATTGGTGTTCCTATCTCCCTCTTTTAACCAAGTTTTCTTGACTTTTGTTTCCAATATATTTATTCTCTAGCAAAAAATTCTTCGAGTTCTTTTTGAAGCTGGTTGTGATGGTGGAAGGATTCATTGTTCATACCCTTTTGAATAATTTGATTGTTGAGCTCTTGAATTTGCTAAATGAGAATATTTTTCTATTCAAAAACATTTTTGCAATGAAGACAGTTCCATTGTTTGATCTGACCTTTTATGTATTGGTGGTTTTTTTCTAATTGGTAAAGTCTAGAACTTGCAAGATATGGTGCATTCTCCTACCATTGTCTGAGGCAAAGCAAAAAGTTGTCATCCTCGAACCACATGTGTTCAAATTTAAAGGATAATTTAAATTTATTTGGTACAAAATTCGAAGAAATATCCAATTGGATTGGATAATGATTTGATCCCAAGAATAAAAGGATGAAAGATGCATATTTAAAATTAGTGTTGGTCCAAATTATGGAGAGGATAAATCTATAGAGTGATTTTGTCTGGATTATACTGTGTGAAATTTTTTGCATCAATGTTTCGGATCACACTCCATGATCCATCATCAGGATGAAGAGAGTTGAAGGAGAAAAATGGGTGAATGCAGACCAAGCCTGGATATAAAGAGGAGATTAGGATGCACAAGATTCAAGGAGGGAAAAGAACAAGAGAAAAAAATAGATAAACAAGAGAAATTAAACAATAAGGGATCCAAAAGAAGAGAAACAAGATAAAAAGAGAAACTAAAAAAAGAGAAACAAAGATAAATTTTAAAAAATATGCATAGAAATATATTTATAAAACAATTACAGCCAAAAAATATAAACAATAATTATAACCAATATACATAAGTAAAAATAACAAGTATTAAAATAATAATTGTAAGTATTTCAAATAATATTATAAATATTCTAAACAAGAATAGAAAAAATAATAAGATTAAAAGCAAACAAAAAAAGGAAGAAGTAAAACAGAGAAAACACACACGCATAGACACGCATTACGCATATAGACAAATACTATATATATATATATATATATAAATAAAAGTAATGCACCAAATACTAGTAAAATGAAAGAACACATATGAAATGTTTAATGAAATCACTCATCAGAAATAAAGTATAATAAAATAAATAATATTTTATAAATATTATAAAACAATATTAAATAATAGAAAATATTTTTTTTTTTTTTTGAAAATAAATATAAACTAGAAAAATAAATAGATAAGTATATATATATATACACACACACAATAATACAAATGAGCCAAAAGTAAAATGAAAATAAAATATATAAATATACACACAAAATTGAAGCAAAAGAAAATGGAAATGAAATAATTCGATGAAAGAAACGAAGAACACAAAATCAAAAACAAAATAAAAGCAATATTTACAAGTTTTATAAATAATAATATAAATATAATAACCAATATTTATAAATATAATACACAAAATAAAAGATGAGCCAAAAGAAAAATGAAAATAAAACAATTTGATCGTCCAAGGCGGGGTGACAAGAGCTAAGCAGGGGTTGGGTTGAGGGTAGATAAAAGATGTTTCCAAGAGAAGCTTAAGGCCCACCCTTCATCATGATTAAGGTTCGTTGGGTGGTTAAAGATTTCAATGGTTTCCTGAAGTTTTCTTTTGAAGAAGTTGTTTTCAATGGAAAGGATTTGGGTGTTCTCAATACAAATGTGGTGTTTTTTTGAGGAGGAGTGGTCAGCTAAGGAAAATTTGGAGACACACTCGTGTTTGATGTCAGCACAATGTTCTTTGATTATGGTGCTGAAGGATCTACCAGTTTCACCTATGTAGGGGATACCATAGGAACAATCTACCTTGTAAACACCAGAATTGAGGTAGATGTTTCTAGGGTCTTTGAGGGAGGGGATGAGGTTTCTTAAGGTTGCTAAGGGTTTGAAAGCACATCGAATTCCCTTCTTAAGAAGGATTTTGGCAATTTTTTGGGATAAGCCTTCGATGTAGGGGAGGGTGGCATTGGGAGGAATAGGGGGTTGGATGGACTTAGGTTTGGAGAAGAAATTAGATTTGGCTAGGTTGAAGGTTCTAGAATTTTTTTTGTTTCTATAACCATTTAGGAGGAAGACATGACGAAGATAAGATAACTCTTGGTTTAGATTTTCTTCATCACAAATACGGAAGGCACGTATGGTCAAGGTCTTAAGGATGCAATATTTTTGGGCAAGGTGGTGGTGGGAGGAAGAGTGAAGGTAGAGGTCAGTGTGGGTGGTTTTCCGAAAAACACTATGAGCTAAGGATCCATTTAGCTTTTTGGTGAGGAGAATATCGAGGAAAGGAATTTGGTTGTTAGACTCAATTTCTTTGGTGAAAGAAATGCAAGGGTTCAAACTATTAAGGTGGGCATGGAACTTTTCAAGACTTTCTAAACCATGTGGCCAAAAAATATTGGTGTCATCCACATAGTGTTTCCACCATCTTGGTTTGAGGGGGAAATTGAAGAGGGCAACTTCTTCGAAATGTTCCATATAGAGGTTAGCTATTATAGGGGAAAGAGGGGAACCCATAGCAACACCATCTACCTACTCATAGATGATCCCTTGGAAAGAAAAGAAGGTGGATCTTAGGCATAATTCAACTAAAGAGGCCACCTCATCATTGGTCTTACGTCTAACAATCTCAATGTTCAATAGAGTGATCCTTAGCTCGTAGTGTTTTTTAGAAAACCACCCACACTGACCTCTACCTCCACTCTTCCTCCCACCACCACCCTGCCCAAAAATATTGCATCCTTAAAACCTTGACCATGCGTGCCTTCCGTATTTGTGATGAAGTAAATCTAAACCAAGAGCTATCTTATCTTCATCATGTCTTCCTCTTGAATGGTTATAGAAACAAACAAATTTCTAGAACCTTCAACCTAGCCAAATCTAATTTCTTCTCCAAACCTAAGTCCATCCAAACCCCTATTCCTCTCAATGCCACCCTCCCCTACATCGAAGGCTTATCCCAAAAAATCACCAAAATCCTTCTTAAGAAGGGAATTCGATGTGCTTTCAAACCCTTAGCAACCTTAAGAAACCTCATCCCCTCCCTCAAAGACCCTAGAAACATCTACCTCAATTTTGGTGTTTACAAGGTAGATTGTTCCTATGGTATCCCCTACATAGGTGAAATCGGTAGATCCTTAAGCACCATAATCAAAGAACATTGTGCTGACATCAAACACGAGTGTGTCTCCAAATTTTCCTTAGCCGACCACTCCTCAAAAAACACCACATTTGTATTGAGAACACCCAAATCCTTTCCATTGAAAAAACAACTTCTTCAAAAGAAACTTCGGGAAGCCATTGAAATCTTTAACCACCCAAGAACCTTAATCGTGATGAAGGGTGGGCCTTAAGCTCCTCTTGGAAACCTCTTTTATCTACCCTCAACCCAACCCCGCTTAGCTCTTGTCACCCACCTTGGACGATCAAATTGTTTTATTTTCATTTTTCTTTTGGCTCATCTTTAATTTTGTGTATTATATTTATAAATATTGGTTATTATATTTATATTATTATTTATAAAACTTGTAAATAATGTTTTATTTTGTTTTTGATTGTGTTCTTCGTTTCTTTCATCTAATTATTTTATTTCCATTTTCTTTTGCTTCAATTTTGCATTGTTTAGATATATATTTTATTTTCATTTTACTTTTGGCTCATTTGTGTGTGTGTATATATATCTATTTATTTTTTTTTTATTTTTATTTTCTAGTTTATATTTATTTTCATTTTTTTTTTCTATTCATTAATATTGTTTATAATATTTATAAATATTATTTATTTATTAAACTTTGCTTTTAATCAATGATTTTAATTATTGTTCATGCTCTTGTGTTCTTTCATTTCTTTTAGTAATTTAGCTTGTTTTTTTGTCCTTTTATTATATATATATGTTTTTTTCTCTCATTTTCACTTCTTCTTTTTTAGCTTTTTTGTTTTCTTTTAATCTTATTATTTTTTCTATTCTTGTTTAGAATATTTATAAATATTATTTGAAATACTTACAATTATTATTTTAATACTTGTTATTTTTGCTTATGTATATTGGTTATAATTATTGTTTATATTTTTTGGTTGTAATTGTTTTATAAATATATTTCTATGCATATTTTTTTAAATTTATAGATTTGTTTCTCTTTTTTTAGTTTCTCTTCTTTTGGATCCCTTATTGTTTAATTTCTCTTGTTTATCTATTTTTTTCTCTTGTTCTTTTCCCTCCTTGAATCTTGTGCATCCTAATCTCCTCTTTATATCCAGGCTTGGTCTGCATTCACCCATTTTTCTCCTTCAACTCTCTTCATCTTGATGATAGATCACAGAGTGTGATCCGAAATGTTGATGTAAAAAATTTCACATAGTATAATCCAAACAAAATCACTCTATTGAACATGGACTGTGGAAATCTAATGTCTCTTAAGGATAAATCTATCTAGTCTCTCTGCAATGAGACATAAATTCTTCCTTTTATTTTTCAAGGTAGATATACCAAATATAGTTGGTAGATAATCAATCAATGTGTTATCCAAGATGAAATTGGAAAAGTCCTTCATTGCTTTTGAAGGGGAATGATACCCCCATTTTTATTTTAGTGAGATAATAGCATTTTATCCCCTCCTAAGATAATCAATTCCTCAGCAAAAAGAGGGTCTTTGTCAAAGAGCCTCATACCTATTTCTTGCTAGTAGTTGATCTTGGACCATAAACATTGAAGATCCAAAATGTGTGTTGAAAATCTTGAACATTGACAAGCATTCACCATTGTTGGGCTACAATAAACTCTGACTTGACCTTGCACGGGTCACTTAATACTGTCAATCCTCCCGATGCCCCTACTACAGGAGTATAAAACACTTCCCATTTGGACCATTTAGCTAGGATTTCTTTATTTTGTTCATCTACAAATTTAGTTTCTTGTAGCAAAAAAATATTAGCATCGCTTGAATTGATTTGGCACTTAATCAAGTGCCTTTTGTTAGGGGCGTTTAAGCCCTTGAAATTTCATGAAAGAAACTTCATTGGTCTCGAGGAGAGTGACAAGCCCTCCTTGGTCTCACATTCATATTTTTGTCCAAGATAGTCTGCAAACCCACGGCTATCTCTTCTTGTATTTTCCTTGTCTTGTACTTTTTTCCTTTCTTTGTATTTATTTTAGGAGACAAGGTAGACACATAAAATTGTGTCTGAGAGATAGAAAGTGACTAAGAGTAATCAAATTCATTCAAATCCTCCTCATTGAATTCATCAATATTTTCTTCACTTCTACTAAGATCTATTCTACCATTATTGACAGAGACCTTGAGGAAGGAACTTGAGAGCCCAAACGAATGCATTCTATGATATCCCATTTGTGATTTTTTGTAGGTAGATCTATTTCCATATCATTCTAAGGAATTGGAGGATTATTTAGTTCCTTAGCCTTAATAGATGTATTTTGGGAGATCGCTCCTTCTCCAAATTGCTTTATTGAGTCTTCAACCAACGTGTCTAGGACTACTGAAGAAGCATCCTGAGTCACAATTCCCTCTAGCCCTAGATTTGAGATCATACTGTAAAGTTGTGTATTCTTATTACCCTTTTCTAGTGCCTAAAAATTTGGTAATTCTAGCATTACGTTCAACTACACTCAACCTTTCATCTCCTTGCTGCAAGCTAGTTCCTTTGAAGGAGAAGAAAAAAATGCATTTTCCAATTGCACATCCGTCAGGCCCTTATCTCCCAACACAACTTTTTTGAGGACTTTCCTCTGAAACCTCAATACAATTTGATACCACCTCTTTAACCATTGAAACTATCTCTAGAAATAGGATAAAATCATCCTTGGGAAGGATTGTTTTACTGACTCCAGTATGCTATAATGATCCTCATAGGTGTCCCAATATTATGTAGCTTGATACAAAAATTTTGTGCTCAGGCGAGTCTTTAGATGGTAGGAATAAAATTTTGTTTTTGGCCCTTCAAGAAAGGTTTCTAATCGCCAAGTCCCACTGCTAGAACGAATTAGAAAATCCTATGGAAGAGGCTTAGTGATGTTTAATAAAACACCGAACCTAATCGGAGCTTTGCTATTGTCAAAGTAGGTCCGATCAAGCTTTATGAAGATGCCCATTTGATTTCCCATGATTTCTACTATTTGGAGAACTATTCATGTGGAAGAGCTGGAAGTTGCACCCAAAATGGCACAAACCTAATCTTTATGGATGAAGGGTTAAATTTGGGGATCCAAGGTTGAATACATACCCCAAGGTTGAATACATAATCCCGCACTTTGCAAAAACCACATCTTCACTCTAAAGACTACATCCCTTGTTTGCTTCAAGGAAAAATAGCAATAAAAAACCCTTTACCCTTGTAATGAACTTCATTATCACCCACCGAGTGGTCCTCAAACCATTTAGTCAAGACATTTTTAGTAGGGATAAGATTCCAAAACTTACTAATAATAGTTTTATAGTTTTTTCTTTAGAAGTTAAGGTGTTCTTTCAAGAATGTCACCTAGATAACGCCTCCTAGACTTTTGTTGCTTTCTTTGTGCCTCATGTGTTGCTTAGCTAACAAGATCTCATCCTTTTATTGTATCTGAGGACTCGGGTTCATGTCATTTTTTTGAAGGTTGGCACTTGATTTTTCTTTATTATGTTGTTTGACAAGTTTCCTAATGGGCCTTTGAAATAACAATTTCCTTGGCAGAGGAGGGTTAAAGGGGGCACCAGATAGAATTGGTTTCAGGATGGATATGTTATTAGGGAAAGTCATGGGGCCTTTCCCACCTTCCAATGCCTTTGAAAGATTGCTTGTGGGCCCTCAAATTTTGGATTGACTTGAATGTTGATGATAGAATAAAGGCTTTTTCCAGCCCACAAAACCCTTCCCACTGTTCCATGTCCTTAGAGAAGGGCGTACATAACCTTGACCCTTGAACTGTCTTGGTTGTTGATGGTGTTTTGACCATTAAACATGCTTCTACCAAGACTTGCCATTTGGGAACCCTCACCATGGTTCCTCTGTGAAATGAATATTTTAAAAATGTCCGTTAGGACGTTTCACACTTTAAGCTCAACCATCTTCATGACCATTAAATATTTGATTTTTTAAATTTCTTATTACTAATTTAAACTTCTACATAATTTCATAATGTTTAATCTAATGTCACACATAAATTTTAGATTTGTAAAATATTTGAAGAGTTTTTATTTATTGTAGTTTACCTTGTTTTAAAAATAGTTATGGCCTTCATTAGACCAAAGATTCTCCAAGAAGTAGGATTCTAAAGTATGTATATGTCCAATCCATCTAAGGAACATTATTATTTAGTGAAGAGGGTATTCAAATATCTAAATGTGGAACATTATAATATTTTATTTTCTACTAGGGAGGATTAGATTTGAGAAAGATAATGGATATACAAGGTTTTATGCATCTTTTGATTAGATAGGAGATATAGATAGCAAGAGGTCTATGAATGGATATGTTCTAAATTTATTTGTGGTGCAATGAGTTAGATGACAAAAATACAAGATGTGGTTTCTCTTTCAACTTTAAAGGGAAAATTACATGACATATATTCATGCTTATAAGGATGGAATTTATATTTATAGGTAGAGCATGTGGCAAATACAAAGAACCCTACTTTCCACACATAGACTAAGAATGTTGAGGTACGACACTATTTTTTTGTAATATTATAAAGGATACTTTCAATGGTTTTGATCGAGAATGCAAATACTTTGGTGAATTTTGTAGATGCATTAACAAAGCTTGTTAACACATAGATATACAAATGGTGTAGGATGGCTATGTGCATTTCATCCCTATTATTTAGTTTGTGATTTTATACAAAATACCTTATGATTCTTGTAATATATACAAGTGAGAGATTTTAAGGACTAATTTTTATATTCTTTTTGAGTCTTAATATTTTTTGCACTATTCAATATCTATAAAATTTTGTAATTTTTTTGGGCCCTTGTAGAAAAGAGAACTAACATAGAGTAAATATTGAGATTCATTTATTATAACTATCTACAAATGGAAATAGTTTTATAATGGTCATTAGAATTCATTGAATATGGATTACAAGTTGGACTAGTAAAGACATTTTTGATTAGTAAGTTTTGGTTATCTATAAGAGGTGTGTAAGAGATATAATTGAACTGAAAGAGAGATCTTGGGAGTTTCACTTTAATCCCTTGTTTATAGGATCTAATGATCATCATCAATAGTTACATTATAATTATGGAGATACTCTTGGAGAGGGGTGCATGGGTCCAACTTGGACTAGCTAGACTTTAAGCTTTGACTTATGGTTTTGAACCCATTGTTTGGGAACCCATTAGTGGTTTCTTAGGTATCCTTGGACTACGAGCTAAGGGATTGAGTTGGTGATTATGTGTTCACTTGTATGGAAGATTATTCTATCAAAATTCCTCCAAATATAAATAAAGTGTTGATCTCCATTAAAGAGCTACAAATCAAAGAGTGTATTGTAACATTTCTTGAAAAGTAATGCATTGGCTGTGTTTTGGAGGTTGATTTTTTTTCTTTCAATGGTTTTCTTGGAGTATATCTTGGGTCTCTTGATATTATTTTCTTGGATTTTATTTAAACCTATTATTTCTTGCATTCTTTCTCTATAAGGCTAATGTTGATCTAGCATGGTTTCTTTTCATAAGAATGAGATTCTTCCTTTTTAAATTTTTAGTTTATGTTGAGAAATTATCTTTTTGAAATCATATGAGAACAAATCCAAAAGAAATAAAGCTAATATTTTATAACAAGCACAAAATAGTCATGTAATACAAATAATTTAGGCATACTACTTGCAAAGATGATTTGATGTACAAGATTTTAATGAACCCTAATTTCTTTATTTTTTTGTAATGCTGAAAATAATAAACCTTGCACTTTTCCATATATTTTTTAGATGCACTTTGATTGGATTGGACCATTTATGTAATAACTAGTGAATAAAAGGCATATTCTAGTATGGAAGTTGGCAAATAATTTAACCGACTTATTTTATTTTACCTACATACATTCATAGGAACTAATCATGACTCTAAATTATCCATCTATCATCCCATGTTGTTTCCACAATTGTTGATGTGGCAAGGTAAGCCCATAATACCGTGTCACACTTTTTGGCCAAAGTGGGACATTGAAATTAGTTTTTTTGATCAAATTTTCACTTTCTATCACCCATAAAAACTAATCCATTAAGAATTTGAAAATGATGTGAAATTTTGATTTTTAATATTTTTTTATGTAGATTGTAAATGTATTTTAAAAAAATATATGATTAGTGATTTTTTTATGTAAGTTTTAATAACTCATTTTTATAGTTAACAACATTTTTAAAAGTTGAAGTTACTTCTTTAAAGGATAAATTTATTTGTACAAAAGATAAAAAAAAATACTAAATATAGATTTGTAACACCCATATCTAGTGCACAATTATTTTTTCATCATTTTTTGTTGCATAATTTTTCTTTTATAACTTTTTGAAGCGATATCAACTATAATTCAGACATCTAAACTTTACTTTGACAACACATAACTTTTTTGTATTCATCTAAATTAATTTTTTTTTTTTTTTTTTACTAAAATAAGACATCAATATCTAGAAGACTCTGCTTCACGAGCAACCCACCTCTTTGACCAAACAGAAATACTGTCCATTATATTGGTTGATATTTGTAGGCCAAGGAAATACCGTAATATCCTGTAAATTAAAAAACCTGCCAGCTTTAAATAAAAAAGCCTATTTTTATTCATATTGCCCAGAAATCCACCCATATAACACTCAAAAAACTAGCAAAACTCATTGCCTCCATGAAAAATTAAAAAATAATATTATTTTGAGCGAAATGTGTGAGGGTTCTAGCAGAGGTGCACAGCACGGAGGGGTGTTGGACGGCACGGCGAAGGCGAGGAGCGATGATGGGCAGAGGCGGCAGGGCTCGATCACTTCCCGTGGCAATGCTCATGGCTCCCCTCCCTATGACTCGGCTATCCCTGTTCAGACGGTGACCAAGCCCCTTGCGGTTCCTGTCAAAGGTTGCAAGAACAGAAGCAATCCGTACCATGAATGCAGCTCTTTCTATGCAAGGATTCTCTCCATGGAAAACCCTACCCTGCCTATTGTTCCATCGTTTGTGTCTGGTGGTGGAGCCCCTTCTCTGCCCCTGGCTCAGACTCGACTTGTGTGCCCTCCCTCCCAAATGGCGATCACACCTTTCATATGGGGGATTCTGTAGTGGTCTTGGCAGGTGATCCAATAAACTTTCATCTCTCTGATTCCAATATCGACGGTGCTTCCTCAACAGTTGGGAATCGATCCCTAATCCTAAGATGCCTGAGCAAACGACCTCCTATTGAATCATTTATGGATTGGATGAAGTCCACCTGGGGTAGCGTGGCTACCCCTGCTATTGAAATTTTGGATTACAACTTTTTTCTCATTCATTTTAATTCTGTGAAGGATTGAAACTTTGTGAGGCAGAACGACCCGTGGTTCTATGGTCGGTCAGGTCTATCCATCTCCCATTGGTACCCTTCTTCAATCCAGCTGTGGAAAAAATCTCTTCCATCCCTGTCTGGATCAAATTGTATAATCTTCCTCTGATTACGCGAGATCCGACGCTCATCAAAAGTTTGATTGATCAGGTCGGTACCTTTGTGAAGATTGAATTTGATGTTGTGAATCCTTCCAAGGTACACTAGGGTGTGTGCCATTATTGATATTTCAAAACCTGTGCATCATTCAATCTCGATTCACTCCTCCTTTGGCACTTTGACCCAATACCTAAACTTTGAAGGCCTCCCTTTTATATGTTTCTGTTGCAACAAGTTAGGCTATAAAATTACTGGGTGCACCTCTCCTAGGCTGCCCACATCAAGGAAGTTTAGTCTCAAAAAATGGATCAAGAAGCTCGACTCTCCTGATGCTGATTTTATTTGGCAAAATCAGGGTAAGTTAAAGGTGCCTCTTACTGAACTTGACCCTGTCCTTGAGACCCCTGCTGTTGCCTCCATTGCTGTGGAGTGACCCTCTACTTAGCAACCCCCTAAAGAATATTTTTATTGATTTAACCAGCTTGCCATGGGGGTGGGTGATAGTTCTAATTCTGAGGCCACCTTTCCTTTTAAGGCGGATCTGGATGAAGATTTTTCAGATTTCAGTGATCATGACGATGTGGTCATTCCCATCAAAAGGTGTTCCACAGCTCAAACTGCTTGTGCTATTTCAAAACCAAATTTTGGTGTTTCGAAAGAAAAGAGGACACAAATCTGAAGAAGAGAAACTTCGAATAGAGGGTCGGGATGTGATTGATGATGACACCCAGATGACTATGGACACCCTTCTCCCTAGGAGCAGGAAGAAGGGTGGCACTGGCTATGGAGGCCACAATTTGCACCGATGGGTCTATGGGCATCCGATGCCCTGCCATACCCGACGGACCTGCCACTAACAGTTTTGTTATTAGCCCGTACCCACTATATCCGTAGCATCTAAGTCCGTTGCTTACAAATTTTCGTATCTCAGACCTGTGTTTGTCCATACTGTAGAAAACTCAACTTACAGCAGGTGAATTTTATTGAGTTTGAATTTTAGTTTAATTCATCCCCTTCCGCCTGTCATTTGGAGTAATATTTTTATTAACTTTTTTATTTTTAGTTAATATAAATTAAATATATGTAGTTTATTTTTATTTTTTTTAAATGATTTTAATATATTTTTATTATTAAATATTTATTGATTTTTTATTTATATGAATTTTTATTATTTTTAAATATTTTTCTTAAAAAATTAATAATTTTTTTTTTTTTATTAATATAAATTATAACTAAAATTAAATATATGTAGTTTTTTTAATTTAAAAAAATGTTTTTAATATATTTTAATTACAAAATATTTATTATTTTTTTATTTATATGAATTTTTATTTATTTTTCATAAATTTAATAATATTTTTATAAATTCTTTATTTTTAAGTTACTATAAATTATAACTAAAATTAGATATTTTTGGATGCAATATCAATTTTTATTTTACAATTTATAAATTAGTTTTTAATTGAATTGTGTAATTTCAAAGGGCTGATGATGAATAGAATGTTATGAGAGAAAACATTGATATTCATGAACTGTAAAATAAAAATCAATAAATACTTTAAATTATTCTAATTATCAAATTTTTACCTTTATATATTTTTCAATCTAGTCATGAACTGTAAAATAAAAATCAATAAATACTTTAAATTATTCTAATTATCAAATTTTCACCTTTATATATTTTTCAATCTAGATTTAACTAAATGTTCTTCGCATAATGTAACTTTTGTATGTTAATTATTTGTTAATATAATTATAGTTTTATAGTATGAATCTAAGTTTAAAACCCATCAATTTTATCTCTTTGGGTTAACCCAAAAGTATGATGGACAATGGCTATATTTATTGATTTTTTTATAGCCATACTTTCCCCCATTTACCGCCTTACACTTTTTTAATCTTCTTTAAATTTCATTCTTAACATGTAATGTTTGTATAAATTTTATTTTTAATATGTAATTTTTTTTATATTTAATTTCATTGATTAATAATTGAAGATTAGTTAATGTTATTTTTTTATTTAATAGTTGTTTTTTTAAAATAATTATTTTTTAATAATGTTTTAGATTTTATTTTGTAAATAAGAAATAAAGAATAATTAATATAGATTGTACAAATATCTTAATCATTTTATTTATTATACATAATACATAATTTTAATCTTTTAAATTATTTTATTTTATTTAAAGAGTATTTTTATTTATTTAAAAGTTATTTTAATTTTTTTATTTTATCAAAATGTGCAATAATATTGAAAAGTAAATATTTTTTGCCGAAGATTTAAAGTGCTTGTGTTGGGAGGTAAGATAATTTTATGGAATTAGGTAATTATTTTACCCAAAAATATTTTTATGTGAAAAGGAAAATGAATCAATTTTTACCATAGGGTTATAAAAGGGATAATTATTTTTACCTTGAAGATACGTACAAGTAAAAAGTGAAGTGAATTTTTCCAACGAAAGAAGACTATTATTGAATTAATTTTCACAAAGACGAGGATTAAAGATTAAAATATTTAATTTTCCAAAAGGCAACTAATTAAATATTTTATTTTTTCCAAGTGTTTCACCAAAAGGAAGAGTTGTACCAGATAGATGCAGATAGCCCATGGACTGTCATGGGATGGTAACAGTCATTAAAATTTTATAAAATGATTGTCATGGGCTATAGATAGTCATTAAAAATATTTTTGTTTCTAGATTTTTAATTTATTTATGTATTTTGTATTTTTAAAAAATTGACATCCCATAGCAAAGAGAAATGACTTTGAGAAAATTCCAAGCTTTTGAACATATTTTATGTTGTCATAATTTGAAATCATCTAAAACTAATTGCAACTCCAACAAGGTGGTTGGTTTAAGAGGAGGTCCTGGAATTGACACTTGGATCAAAGCTTGGCATGAGGTATTTGTATCAAACGTATGTTTGGTTTATTGATTTATGTGCATTAAATGATTTTCTTCGAAGTGTAAGTGTGTTATGTGGTAAGTAAGTATATGGTAGCAGTGTATATCCTCACCATTATCTCATGAATGGACAATCAGACTATGGATATACTTTAGAAGGTGGACTTCACTAAGTATTATTTATGATGGATTGTGAGATGAGGTAATGTTTAAAAAAATCTTTGAAGTTGGGACATATATGAATGTAATAGCTCTCCATTTAATGATTCATTAAAGGGGTAGTGATTTTGGCATTCAACTATTTCTCTTGTTGAACATGGATGATGATGGACATGATTTTTTGTTGGGACATATATGAATGTAATAGCTCTCCATTTAATGATTCATTAAAGGGGTAGTGATTTTGGCATTCAACTATTTCTCTTGTTGAACATGGATGATGATGGACATGATTTTTTGTTGGCCTAAGAGATTTTGCAAACATATTCATCATGTCTCGAAATACCTTTTCTTGGAACTTTTGCTAATTTGTCTCTATATTGTGACCTTGTTGGTGAGGTTGTGGATTGACATAAGGGGTCTTGTTTCTTTATAGTCATTTTAAATATTTTTCTTGGTATGTAAGGTTAGGTGGTTAAACCATGATATCTTCAAGGGGCACAAATCCTACTTTGTGTGTCAGGGATGTATCCCCTTGTTATAATATGAAATATTTTTTCTAAAAGTATTGGTAGTAAATTCATCATAAAGAATTAAAAGAGTTAAAGGTGGATCTTATGTTGGGGGATCTTATGGTCATATTCCCTTTGGTATATATAAAATAACTATGCTTAAAATGATTCTAAAGAAATCCTTGTGAAAACATGACCTGCTTCCTATAGGGATTGACGTTCTCAAATTGGCATTTCATGAGAAAAATTGTCTAATGTATTCAGGCACTAGACTTGTTTGAAAATTTGAATATATCTAAACATTTGTTTTTAAATTAATAAATTCTTCCTATAATAAAATATTTGAAGTGCAAAAGCATTACTTTTATTGCATATGCATAAATAAACTTTGGAATGTATAGATGTTTATATGCAGAAATATACATCACTTACTACTAGGTAAATATGAATGTCTTCTTTAACAATCATGGTAATGTAAATGGTCTCCATCATGCTCATTCCTTTTTATTTTATGGACCTTGTAAATTTTCTTGTCAATGTAAGAATCTTAAGATCTTCTCTAATGTGTGACTTTGTTAATTATAGTTTTTATTATTTGCTCATTCCTTTTTATTTTATGGACCTTGTAAAATTTAGAATGGATTGTTCCATATAGAATTTTTTTATAATATGAATACTTTATTTATCAGGTTGGAGAAAATTTGGTGGATTTAATTGTAGATGAAAATCATGAGACTTTAGTAAGTTGGGGACAAATACGGGGGTCCTCCACAGAGTCCTAGGAATTTGGTTTGCAATCTAGAGAGTCTGGCATCAATTTAGAGGATATTCCTGGTATATTGAGTGTACAACATTATTTACTTAATAGCCTAACAATTTAAATTAAGGGCTTGACAATGGTACTAATTCATGAAAAATCTAACATTTTAACGTATAAATCTAAATGTAATATTCACTTCTCTATTGAAACCTTTGTTGCACACAAAACATCATTACTAAATGACCTGCCAATTTACCTCATGTACTCCATACCAAAAAATATAACAAACATTTTTCTAAATAACCTTCCAAAAAATATATTTTACCAATCGTATAATAATTTGTCACATGATGTAAAATCATGATTTTTTAAATTTTATTTATATTCTATATATACTTTTGAATTAAAAAATATTTTATCATTTTTTTAAAACAATATTTTTAGTGTATCTTTATTATTTTGTATACTAAATAAAATCTTTTCATGGTTTCTTTAAAATAGATAATTAATTTTAATATATATTGTATAGAGATTTTTGATTAGTTTAATATATATTGTATAGATATTTTTGATTATTTTTAATAAAATATTTTATTATTATTAGTTTTTAAATTGTTAATAAAAATTATTAATTATTATTTAACTATATATGATAAATAAATTCTTCTCAAACATATATTTCTCATCATAAATATATTTTACCAATTGTATAATAATTTTTCACATGATGTAAAGTCATGATTTTTTAAATTTTATTTATATTCTATATATACTTTTGAATTAAAAAATATTTTATCATTTTTTTAAAACAATATTTTTAGTGTATCTTTATTATTTTGTATACTAAATAAAATATTTTAATGGTTTCTTTAAAATAGATAATTAAGTTTAATATATATTGTATAGATATTTTTGATTATTTTTAATAAATTATTTTATTTATTATTAATTTTAAAATTGTTAATAAAAAATATTAATTGTTATTTAACTATAAATCATAAATAAATTATTCTGAAACATATATTTCTCATCATAAATTAATTAATTATTACAAAAAAATGTTTATGCCTAGTCAGCCCAACAACCCATACCTTAGATACCTAAGGCAAAATTATTACAAAATATTATTTTTTATACAAAATATATAATATAATATAATAAAATATATTTTATGTTTACCCTATATTTCTTATATACATTAAATTATATTATATGTCATAAGTAAATTCTTGTAGAAACACATATTTTTAATCCTAAATTAATTTTCAATAATAAATATAATATTATTATATTTATATTATATTATAAAATCATATAATATTATATTCTTATAGCCCCTTATCCAAATATAATTCTCAAATAAAAAAAATCAAATAATATAAAATATAATATAATTCGATCAAATATAATATTTGTGCTTAATAAATATAAATCCAGCAAATAAAAAAATGGAAGTCTAGGGCGAATTTTCCTCCACGAAAGTCTAGGGCGTATGGAACAAGACTGACGAGGATGGGCAGATACGACACTGGCACAACAAGTATGTTAGGTTAGAACGAGGACCGATGAGGATTGACAGATATGGCAGCGGGTATGTCAGGGGGGATGGCAGGGGATGGGCATCATGCCATGCGGTGCAAATTTTCACCCCTATAGACATTGCCAAGAAGGGTTTGGCCAAAAAGACAGGCTGAGCTGCTCTTGTCTAGTGGATAGCTCCATAGCTGGTGTTCCCTTTCGCTTTTGAGTGCTCAATTGATTCTCATTTGCTTGTGTCTTCTCTATTTTTCCTTGTTCTCCTCAAGCTTCTATGTGCCCTAAGGAAACTCCTATTCATATGTGCTCCCTACTTGTGGGTTTGAAGCAATTATTCTCTATCTCTTTTGTTACTTTATCAGGAGTGGGGCCTTCCCGCACAACTTACCAATTTTTTTTTTTTTTTAAAGACATCAATATCTAGTGCAAAATATTTTTATCTATTTTTTTATTTTTTTGCATGTGTTATTTAAAAAGATCTTAATGTTCAATGAAAACCTACATTCATAAGGAATAAAAAATAAATATAATAATCAAATTAAATATATTCAAAATTATACATTTTGGAAAGCTTATAATAAAGACTACATACTTACAAAATAAATATCCTAAATGACTTAATTTGATCCCAAAAATGGTAGAGTAAAAGTGATTTTTTGTTAGCATTTTGATAGGTGTGTAGGAGACAACATTAAGGGCTTGATTTAAGATTAGGGTGGTCCTATACAAGGGGGTTGGGTTTAAAAAGGTGTGATCTAACCCTCTTCAATTAAAACCCTTTAGATGGAACCCCTTAGGGCTTAAATCACTGATTTTTTAAAAAAATATGATTTTAAGTGCAAAAATCAAGATGTTACAAAATTGAGACACACTATTGTGGTAGAACTCAACACTAGATTTTAAATTAAGTGATAAGTTAAATAAAGTGAAAAAAATGTTACATTGTCTACTAGAATGTTGTATTTAAGGAAAACCCCTAGTTACATTCATTTGAAATTTAGAAATAAGATATAAACCTAGATATTTGTACGAGAACTTCATTATTCATTGCATCATAAAAAGAGCATGGCATCAAAATTGTCTCAATACTCTAGGCATACTAGATGACTCATTGTTGTCTTTAGTATTTTCTCCAACTATTGAATCAATGACTTTTTTAGTGGCAAATATTTGTCAATTGGCTAATAGTTGAAATTTTGGAATTAAAATTCAGCTAATAGTTCAAGCTATAAGGTGACTTGAATAAACACATTTAAAAAAAAATATTTTAGTCTTATTCAAATCACCAAAGCATTTATTTTATTAAATTTTCTAACTTAAAAATTCACCATAGTATTTGATACATGATTATATCAAATTCACCTAAATTTTATAATTTTTTATAGAAATATAAATTAATTCACCAATAATATATCATAATTATTAGTTACTTTAGGGCCATATCACAAATCTTTAGTTAAACCAATAGACTTATAATATAATCTAATTACCATCGCTATATTCCATGAGATAAAATTCACCTATGATTTGTAATGCTCATGGGGCCTAAAATTGGTTTTTGATCGTTGATCTCAATGGAGATCAATTCAATCCAAAACCAATTTTGGGTTCCATGAGCATTACAAGTTGCATATACTTTTTACCTCTTAGAATATAACAAGGGTCGTTAGATTATATTCTAAATCAACGGTGGCAACTAAATATAATAGAGTCTACCCCTTAAAGCCATCAATCATCTTCACCTTCATCCCCTACTTTTCCATAATATTTTTTTAAATCGAAGGATTTGTCATGGTAATTAATTCATTTTCCTATAATATTCCAAGATTGGCCAAGATTCTATATCAATTTTTTTTTTGATTGGTGAATGCTTTTGAATTGGAGCTATGAACCAGTGAGGCCATAAACTGGGGGACCTCATCCTTGAATCTTGACACAAAAGCCCAACAAGGACTGAGCCTAGAGGAGTGAAAGACCCGCGTGGGTTCGATATAGAAACACTAAGAATGAAAGAATTGCGTGGGTCCAACACAGAGTCCGCAAGCAACACACACCAAGGAACTGAATCCGTGAGCAACACACTCCATCGTGGGTCTGGCACAAGTTCGCAAGCACTCTTGCCTAGCTAGTGTTTGGCACAGTCAACCTCCTCTTGGGGACCACCAACTCCTCCTGAGCACCTCCCTCTATCCTCCACCACCTTACATGTACCAACTGTCTGTGTACGTAACCTCCAACACGTCCATCAAGGTGGGCTCAAACCGGTATACATTGGTTTGGGCTAGGTGGGGAATCAAACCTTGGTTGCACCAACAATAGTGCAACCACTTCACCACTACACCACAAGGTGATCCCCAAGATTCTGTATCAATTTTAGTAACGTAAAAAAAATTTGTAAAAAAAATTAATATCTTTTTATGTAAAAAAAGAAATATTTTCCAATGAAAATTAATATTTTTTTTGAAAAAATTAAATATTTGAGAGGATTTCATATCTTTTTTGAAGGGGGTTTCTTATAGTTATCAATATATTGAATAGACCTATAAATGGGTTTGACCATGGGATAACCTACTTGACAAGGAAACATCCCAAAAGCATTTGTCAAAATTAGTTGTGTAGGTTATGGATAATGACATGAGTAGATTCTAAGCAAACAAATAAAATAAAATTATAGTTGTAGATCAAGACTAGGTTTGTGTGCAAGGCCAATTTTGTACTTGTAGAGAACAATTTTGTAGTCACAAAAGTGGTCTAGATTAAAAAAATAAAAAATCTAAAGCAACTTATAGCTCCTATTTTTTGGAATATTGGCAAATCATTTAATAGTATCTATCATTGCCAAATCAATTTCAAACCTAGTGGTAAGTACATGTTAATAGTTATTTTAGAAAGTGAAAAAGTGAGACTTGAACTTGGAACCACCTATTTCCAAGAAGATAGCTATACCAATCCTCCTATTAGTTCATCCACATGTAAAAGTGATAAACAAACCCTCGATTGGAAAAAAGAAAAAAATATGTATTACTATTAAATTTCTAGACATTAAAAATGGTTGAAAGATAATGTTGATGACAATCTAGAAACTATTGCAAACTCTCTTCTTTAAATGGTATAGAACTATGTAGCTACAATGCAAGTGTAAGAACAAATGAGATCAATAAATATGGTATATGTGGTAATAATTAAAACAAAAAAATTTAGAGAAAATATTTTAGTTTTTCAATAGTCACAATTTGTACATCTTATTGAATATTAGCTCATCAAAGAGGAGGGTGATAGCACATTAATATTAGACTTCTATCAAAAGGAAAACCAGGAAGGTCAAGAAGTGTCATATTATTCTTCAATTGGACAATAAATATTTTTGTACAATCTTAATGTTCTTTAAAAAAATGATAAACTATTGAAGTGAAAAAAAGAAATAAGCCATGATAGAGTTAGGATCACATTATCACTCTTTTGATTTATTGTGAGTGTTCCCTACACATTTTGCAACATGTCCGTCTACCTCATCTACCAACTGAATATAATGATACATCTGAGTCCACATTATGATAGCTTCTTAAAGAACGAAAAGGATGAGGTGATGCAAATTCATGAAACTCCACATTTGAGTAGTGATGTGTTTCAAATCGACTTGCTTCCTTTAATTCTAACACTACCTCATTCATTGTAGGCCTATTCTTAGAATAAGGTGAAGTACAAATCATTGCCAATTCTGCAACCTTCACCAATGCATTTGTATTATAATTTTTTAGCAAAGTAGGATCTACAATGTTCTCTATGTCATCCTTTAATAGAGATGACCTTACCTGACATAAACAAAAAATTATAGTTTAGTGGTAACAATCAAATTTTAAGATTAGATATTTTGAGTTTTCAAAGTCCATAACTATTTTTGGAATAATAATTGAAAACAAACTTTTAATTATTCTAATTTTAAATAAATACTTTTAAAGAATATCTATTATAATTACCCAATTAGCAATGTGTATGTATTCACTAGTAGATGTTGAGTGATCTTCAAAGTGAGGATGTTTTCCACTAATAATCTCCATCAAAACAACTCCAAAACTATAAACATCACTCTTTTCAGTCAATCGATTTGTAGTATAATACCTGTAAAAAACCAACTAATAAGCTCATTTATCATTAAATTAACACACACAAAAATACATCAATCTTTTAAGATAAAATTTCAAAATTCTCTTTAGACGATATAGAGAAAGAGAATAGTTGATACTCTCAACCCCTATTTTAATGATTCGAAGCATAAATGACCCTCTTGAAAGGAAGCCTTTAACATCTTGTTTTGATTGTCCTAAGGAATAAGTGACTTGATCAAATTACTTTGGTATAAGATTTAGGACACCTCTTTAATGAAGACAAATTGCAGTTATAAATAGACTCATATATATTGATAATGCAGCTATGTGACGATTTTTTGCTACACAAATTTATTCCTGGTTGATTCCTTTTTCCAGGGTAACTGGTTATGAGATAAACAGGACAGGGGCAGGGTTCTCTACATCATACTTTGAATTGATGAACTGTAAGAGGTTGAAGGATTAAAGAACCTTAAATAATTCACATATAATTGAATTGAGTATATTAAAGAAAAGAAAAAGCATATTTACTCTGGATCTAGCTATCCAGTGGTGCCCTTTACAAGGGTAGATACGTGTGTAGCTCCATCCAATGGTCCCATCCTTGACAGCCCAAAATCTGCTATTTTTGCTTCCATCTGATCATTCAGCAGGATATTGGAGCTCTTTACGTCTCTGTGAATAATGCTGGGCTTGCATCCTACATGTAAATATTCCAGTCCTGCTAAAAATAAGCAACAGTTAGACCCCATCATGTTTTTAAGATTAGCACCGAGCTTTTTTGTTGCCATAAGTATCTGACTAACCTTCGGCAGCATCTAATGCAATTTTAATCCTTCTTTCCCATTCTAGAGTATTTCTTGAAGAAGTTTGACCTGAAACCGAGCAATGCGGGCCTTTAACAAAATGAGCAGAAGACATTTCTCTCTATCATATACATGGGCTTGAATTAGACAATTGAGCAACGTTGTGAAGTATACCATCAAGACAATGTCGCAGGTCTCCATTAGACATGTACTCATATATAAGAACCAAATTTTGCTCCTCTGTGCAGTACCCCATCAATTGTACGAGATTCTTATGATGTAATTTGGAGAGAATCTCTACCTGCAGCGGCCAATGAATTTTACAAAGACTCGTAAGGTGTAATTTGGAGAATAGATCTCCCTGCAGCAATTGTTCTTAGTTACGATTATAATGATCAAAGGCATTAAAGATTTTAGATTTTATTGGAGAGACTATAGTTTTCAAGTTTTAAATGTAAAATGGGTATGTATGAGTCCTTGCTTATACCTCTGTGGAGAACTCTGTGGCACCCTGATGTGATTTATCAGACAAGATTTTGACGGCCACATCCTTGCCTTGAAGAGAACCATGAAAAACAGGTCCATATCCTCCTTTTCCAATCTCCGTCTTAAAGCTGCCAGTCATAACTCTTACCTCTTCGTAACTGAATGGTCGACATCCATCCAAATTGACAAGATCCAAGTGTCCTGTTTCAGTTTTCCCTGCGTTTTGCCTCTTTTCAGTTTACGCGGTAGGAATCTGTTTCCTTTTATCAAAATATCTAAAGACCCAAAAGTAAAGAGCAAATGTCAAGGGGAAGATGACTTAAGGTGACTTACCTTTTCGATTTTTCCTGCTTGATTTTAGTTTGATAAAGATTAATATTGCAGTAATGGTTATAAGTGTTGCAACCCCTACTACTATTAACCATACTACTAGTGTTTTGCTAGTCTGTCCTTTTTGGGTATCCTTGCAAATGCCTGCTTGGCAAAGCATTTCATTGCCATAAATACTGCAAAATTTAATACAAATATTAAACATATGAATCTTATTATACGGACAACATAATTACTGATTGATTTACTTTGCAAGAAAAGAAACTCGCCTCAGAATGAGTTCTCCACGTTGCTTTTTCTCAGACAGACCGTTTGGCACTGATCCATTTAAGTCATTGTCTGTCAAATTCCTGTATCTCAAAAATAAGACTTCTCACAATACTGTAAAAGGTAAATTACCTATCCATTTTATAAGATAGAAACATCCAGATGCATATGTTTCAACTCACAGTTGGTTAAGATGGGAGAGGGTAGCCAGAGCCTCTGGTATTGAGCCACTCAAATTATTTCCTGCCAAATCCCTGCAAGAGGAATAAGAAGACAGTTTTTGGTCTAGTCAGTGTGATATTGACTTAACCTAAAAATTATAAAAGAAAGTAGGTAGTTAGGATTTGTTACTGACAACTTAACAAGAGCAGAGAGATTGGCGAGGCTTGGAGGTATGGTGCCATTCAGATGCTTGTTTGGTAATGTCCTGTACGTTCAATCTCTTCAAACTTTATTAAAATTGACAGCAGTATGTAACTCGATCAAATTACACAAGGTACAGTAATTGTCAATTATGTCCTTAATTGGTCAATGGGATTGTAAAAAGTACAACTAGTCTAAGATGGCTTCTTTAAATATAAGACAGTTGAAGTAACTTTTTAAGTGGTAAAATTTGATAAAATTAATAAAATGAGGTTTAAAGTTATAATTATGTGTTTTTAAAAGATTTTTTTATCAAAATTAAAATTATATATATATATATAATATTATTTCATTTTAAAAAATGGTTTAAAAGAAAATCATGTAAGTTTAAAGAAAGAAAATATATCCATAATATTTGTATTATATAAAATTAGTTATACATAAATATATTTTAATATAAATATTTAATTATAATATTAAAAATTAATTTTGAAAAATATTTAAAGATAAGTTTAAGAATATGACTAGAAATAATATTCATGATATTGATTGAAGAATGTCTAGGAGACAATTTTAAGAATTTTGTCACAAAGCACCACTCAACCATAAGAATGCTACTAATTATATGTCATATGTGACACTTTTCACTATACTTACATGCTTTAACATTATAGATTAAATTGTGTGTGTTGCCCCTCCCATTGGAAGCATCTTTAGGAACACTCCAAACCCTTGATTTTATGTGTTTACATGTTTCTCTCATATTTGTTATTTGACATATGTTTTTGATTAAAAGAGCAGGGTTTTGAAAGGGTCCTAATCCCTTTTACAAAGATAAAGATATAACAATAAGCATACTAAAACAACAAGGAACAACAACGAAATGGGACAAAATAGAAAGCACATCCAGACAACAACCAACAACCAAACAAAACTATGACAAGGCTAGTTGAAAACAATTATTTTACAAAGATAAAGATATAGCAATAAGCACAACGAAACATCAAGGAATAGACAAGGAACAACAACGAGATGGGACAAAACAAAAAGCACATCTAGACAACAACCACCAACCAAGTAGAACTATGACAAGACTACCTGAAAAACAATTATTTGACATATGTTATTTGTATGTTATACAATACTTTCTTATGTCTTAAATATGACATTATTTATTATATGTTATTATATATTTACCATGTGTCACACAATATCCATTAAAATAAATGCATCCTTCTTGTGCTTTACATGATGTTATCCATTGATAATTATTACACATGTTGTGCCTAACACAATATTATTATTGACCATTATGAAATTTTGGTTGTTCTTTACACGATACTATATGCTTTCCTTTACCTCTAACTTGCATCCTTTGTATGTAACCAAGTAGAAGGAGACATCTATTACCATTGGAGTTCCTCATTGTTATGGTTGCAATGGTCCATTTATAATAGTTGTTACTCGTGCAAGATTAGGATTTATCACTATTTCAAACGATATATATATAAGTTTTTTCTCATAGTCTTGAAGCCCTTATCATGCTATCTACAAAATTTGAATCTTTTCCATGTGGGATCTTAGTAGTTTGTCACCTTGCTTCTAGTTCAAAGTCCTTTATACTCTTTGCTTGGTCAAAGTAGCTTTCCACTTGGTTAGAGCAATAATTTTTTTTCTTAGTAAGAATTTATCACCATACTCCTTTTACTTTTATTTACATAGTTATAATAGTTGTGATTATACTCATTTTAATATGGTTAACAAATGCTACTCATTCAAATTTTTTTCTTACATGCTTACAAATTTTTAAGATGGAGTACTTATAATTAGGAGAGCAAACACAATCAACATCCATATTTGTATCCTTTGACCATATATCCATCCTTTCAATGTTTGAACAATATTTTTCCTATATTGTCTATTTAAATTCTCTTTGACATGTATGCTCACAATAATTCACATGCAAGTCAAAGTGAGTTTAATATGTCATGTTGAAAATCACATAGCCATTCCCTTTTCCCTTGTTGGAAAATCACCTTGGTTTAAATCTATACATGCATAATTGATTGAAATCACTTCTACACATGTGAGCATAAACCTTGAACTATTAAATTCATTTTCTTTAAATAAGGTCCATGTTTCCCTCTCTTACTAGATGTTTTGAGCCCACTAATTAGTACAATTATATTAAATTGCATGCTAGAGTGGCATATTTAAGGAATTCAACCCTAATTCATTTGAATTTTTCAAATTGATTTAGGAACCTATTGAATACATACAAGAAAGATTGCAAGAGGACAAAAATCATTTCATCAACATATTAGAAGTATAATTTCATGTTTTCCTATTTTCATTGACTTTGGTTCTAGAGCTTGACTAGAGAGAGAATTCCCTTTGCTTAACAAATTCCCAAATAGTGTTCATAAACACCATTTCTAGACATGGGTGTAGAAGATCAAGGCAAACCTTTTCTAGTGATTAGAATGCTCCTAGTTCATTTCCACATATAATCTTCAAATTTGTATTTCAAGCTCACTTCCACATGTGTAGAGATCAAATTCCCAAGTGCAATATTATATTTAATTGTCAAGAAAAAGTTATATTATTCAAACAAACTAAACTTTTTGTTACAATGATAAATCATTCAATAAGATTTATAATAGTCATTTCTTCACCAAATTGAAAAATAAATTCCTTTACATTATTTTATTTTATTGTCATAATGATTATTAATAATAATTTTATATGATCTACTAATCTTATTAATATATCTAGATTAATAAGTTTATTTATTTATGTAACAAATATTTCTATGGTTGGTGGATGATTCTCTAGTTGTTGTTTCTCTTGATGTGTGTAGGACTTAGTTGTTAGTGGATGAAGTTGTTTCTCTATTTGTTGCTAGTTCTAAACCTATTGTTCCCATGGTTGCCGATCATGTTCCTATCCCCAGTAGGGCAAAGGATAGTTGCTCTAATGAGAGATCCAACAACCTGCACATTTGGAAGGTAGGGAGATTACCTTCAAGGTTCTTAATTCTCTTCTTGAAGAGACTACTGAATGGTTAAGGTGCTCACTTGTTGGGAGATTTTGTGGCAATTGCCCAACATTGACACTGTTCGCAGATGGATTTCACAAATTTGGAAGCTTTGTGGCAATGTAGAGGTTTTCGCAATGTTGAATGGCTTTTTCATTTTTTCCTTTTCTCAATGTCAATACGATTGTTTTAAGATCTTGACCGATGGCCCTTGGTTTTTGGGGTTAAAAGATTTAAGTCTTCAAAGATGGTCATCGAGTTTCAATCCTATGATTGAATCCTTCAAGTTTCTTGTTTGGGTCCATTTACATGGGCTTTCCTTGGAATCTGGAATGAAAAGATTTTCATGCTTATTGCTAACTCTTTTGGGAAATACAGTGCTACTGATAAGATCACTAAGTTTAAAAAGCAGTTAGTATATGCTAGATTTTGAGTGTTTGTGGAGAAAAGTCTAAAGGCTCCCACTCAAGTTACCTTGTCCTCCAAATTTGGTGTCTGAGTTTAGCAGTTGGACTTTGAAGAATCCCCTGTTATCTGCTTTTCTTGTGGTAAAGTGGGTCGTTCTTCCACTACTTGTCACAAGAATAAGAAATATTACTTTTTTTGGAAAAAGAAAGACAATCGGCCAATTGCCAAGGATGACTCCTTTACTCCTAAGGGAATAAGTTGGATAATCAACTTTCTATTGAGGACTGCCAGGAAGTGTTGAAAGCTGATCTTAAAGAGTGCTCTTCTATGAATGCATTGAAGATGGGGGATGGTATTTGTTTGCATGCCTTATTCCAAAAGAGTTAGTTTTGAGGAGAATGACCCTTGTTTTGAGTTAAAACAAAGCTCTTTGGAACACTGTTTTAAACCACCATGATTTTGGTGGGTTGGTACGTTCAGGAGTCTTGTTGTTTCTTTGGTTGTTTAGTTTTTTTGTTGTTTGTTGTTGATGGTTGGGCTTGATGTTCTATCTTTCTATTGTACGAGGGTCAGGGCCCTTTCAAAACCCTACTTATCTAATCAAAAACAAATATTTCTATGAAATATTATTTTCTCTTAGAGTTTTGAATTATAAAGTTCCCTCGTTATATATTAAATATACCTTTTTCAATGTAATTTTATTTGAAAATTATTTACATATTTAATTTTTTGTAGACATATGATTTTCACAATTCATGATATTAGTATGTATCATTTATAGATTTGATTATGTGAGTTTTTCTTCAACATTTTAGATCAAATTTCATTATCCATCATTTTTCTCTTCTTTTACTTTCTTCTTCATGATGATAAATCATAAAATTTGATCTTAAATATTGATGAAAAACCTCATACAATTAAATTTAAAAATAATACAGACTATTATTTTATTTTTAACAAATAAAAAATAAAAAATAAAAATTCCAAACATCATATATCTCACAAGACACTGCTGGGGATAGACTTACACTGCAATAATCCTTGGTGAGGAGTTTTGATTGCAATCCACCCAATCCCAACGGTATTTCTGTGGCAGACAAGGATCACCCATCCACTCTTTTCCCAGATTAAAGTGCCTTACAATTTCGGCAAGTGCATTCACTGTAAAATTGACATATGTTTCAGTAAGCCATTCAAATTTACCCTTTTTCTCTGAAAAAATAACTATGAAACAATTTAAGCAAATACAAACCATCTTCCCTGTTAGTTCCGTTTCTGAGTGGGCTGCTATACTGGTAGATATCCAGGGCATTGATAATAGCATCCACGCTCGATCGATTGCTAGGAATGAGAGAAAATTTGACCTCCCCCAAGTTAATAGCTTTCATTGGTCCATAAGCCACGACAAGCGACTCGAGGTAGCTATTTAGTTTTACAGTAGACCATGAAAATCCGTTGATACTTATATTGAACTCCCTAATTGCATTAGCTCTAAGTTTCTCTATTTCGGCAAAGCACATCACAAAATAGTATTCACCAATTTCTGGAAGACGCCAACTCCATGTGATATTTCCCACACTGTTGTTGTTGGTCACCAAGGCGGTTTCAAACACAGCTGATGGTATTTCAAACTTATCTGTTGAAGAAATGGAATTCGTGGTATTCCTAGCAACCAAATCATTTATTGTTCCATCATTCCATCTCCAATCATATGCATCGTCTGGATATCTGCACAAATCCACTTTGAAATAAACAGATTAGCTTTTACATTTTTGCTTATACATATGTTTCATGGTAGACATTTATTATAACTTGAAGTTAACTTATTTAATTTCATTTTTGAGGAATTAATAATGGAACATCAGAAGTGGATGGTTCAGAGGAATGAGAGTTTAGTTCAGTGATCTAGAACTTAATTCTTTACAGCACAAATCATGTGCAACAGATCCTTATCCACAATGTGAAAAAATCAAAAGCTGAACCCACGACCCAAATATCTGGCTCTCCTTATATTCAAATTTTGATTCAATGCTAGATTGATATTCCATCAGAAAAACAAAGAAAAATAGTAGAAATCATAGAGAAAGAAACTACCTGAGAAGTGATTTTGACAATTTTCCGTAGTCCATGCGTACTATATTGAGTAAAGCGAGATGTTGTCCTACAACCTCATACATAGATGGCTTGATCAGGCGAAGTTCCAAGGTTGAAATGAAAGGAACATCATCCGTACTTCGACCAACACACACATTAATAGAGCTCCCCCTGGCCATATAGATTATTCCCGTGAAAATTGCATTTCCCCAGTTGCTTATTACAACAGTGTCCCAAGGATTAGCATCAACCAGCAGTTCAAATCGGGGTGGTGACTCAAGGCCGTCATAGTTACCATATAAGAAAGAGGCACGTATTAAGTATTTTCTTCCCCACACAGCAGGTAAATTGTAGCAATTTCGCTTGCCTTGAGGAAAACAGCGAAGCTGTTTCATTGACTGCTCCACCTCTACCAAAATGCCTCTCTTTTCACCTGTCTGAATGTATTGTTCATCTGAGGTCCAGCTAATGCCCCGAGCATCCCTATACTCCCCTTCTCCTCCACAATCCAGGCTGATGAATCCTACAGATTGTTGGAAAATGATGCGTGAGCCTCAGTGAAGATTCCATGCGACTGTTTTTAGTAACAATTAATAAATGTTTGTATTTGCATGTTGCTGCATGTTGACTGTAACAGTCATGTGCATGCATGAGCTATATTTAGAGTTGGCATGCAAAACCTCTATAAAAAGAGGTCATATGTAATGAGTTGATAAATCAGAAGAATAAGAAGCTAAGCTCCTGTGTTTGTGTGTAAAAGATTTGTGCTTCCTCTATTTTCTGTATTTGTGTTTTGCTATTGTGTTTGTCTAGGCTTTGAAAATTTACATTTGGTACCAGAACAAAGATCAGGGACAGTTGATGTTGAAAGATTGCAGCTGTTGTTTGAGAAAGAAAGCACTGTAGATCTGAAGATAAGATACTGCAGAAGGATAAAAAGAAGATCGCTGTAAGGAGTTTCCTTAGTCAAAAGGAGATTTGTTGTGTTTATGCTGTTTTGATCTGTAGTGTTTGCAGATACTGCAGGCTGTACAAAAGAAGATTTGACCCTCAAGTTAGATGCTAGCATTTTGAATTAGTGTGGAAGTCATGGTAATTACAGAGGCGTATTAAGGGAACACGAGTTTATTAAGCTACCAAGAGGAAAGAGTTTGAAGGCAGCCATGAAATTTTAGAGAAAGTTTGCAGTCCCATCTCCAAGCAAAGTGCAGATTTTAAGAGAAAGATTGTGGAGGTCCCATAAATAAAGAGAAGCTTTAAAAGGCCTCAATAAGGAAGAAATAAAAGGTAAACAGATCGCAAATTTTATTTTATCAAGAATCACCTAGAAAGAGTGATTAAATTTTTTGTTTCAATGGGAAAGATTGGTAAAAAGTCAAAGAAAGAAACTTAAATTTAAAGTGTGAGAAAGATAGTTTGATGGAAGAATTAGTGAAGCTCAAAAAGTGTAATTCAGAATTGATAGATAAGATAAAGGAGTTTTCAAAAGAAAGGTGTGATTATTTGTGTGAGAATGAAAATCTTGGAAAAAGAATTAGAAAAGTGAAAAAGAAAAATGAAGAGCTAGAAGGCAGATTGAAGCTGCTTGATGAGGACAAGAAAAAAAATGAAGATTTGGAAGGAAAGCTAAAGTTGTTGGAGAAAGAAATTGAATGTTTGAGATCAAAGTCACTAGTGTGTGATGCTACATGTATGGGTGATGTAGCTAAAGTTTGTTCAGGTAAAGAATGTGATGTTGAAGATAAAGATGTGTTTGAAACTAATGTTTTTGCAGCATGTGAAGCTGATAACAAAGGTTGGTTTGAAAAGAGAAAAGGTTTGGAAAAAAATGGGCAAAGAATGAGAGAGCCCATTCAGCCAGTTGTGAGGCCAAAGAATGAAGGCCTGAGATATGGTGAGAGAGATAGAAGTGATGTAACAAGTGTTACAAGTTCATGCAAATCAGCTAGAAGTATGGAGTTTATGGAATGTTCTCATTGTCATAGGGGAGGACATAAAAAAGAGAAATGTTGGGATCTTCATCCCTGTACAATTTGTGGGTTGAAGAATCATTCAGAAAAATCATGTTGGAATAAAGAGTGGAGTGGACAATCTGAGAAAGATTGTATGAAAATTGATTATGGATGGATCGATGGATCTAGTTGGAGGAAAGTTACAGGTATGTTTAAAAGGTTTTATAAATCTAAATGTTGGCATGTTAAAAGCAATAAGGTGTCAAATGATTTGAGAGACAATGAGTCTTCTCTATATTAGAGAAAGAATTTATGAAAGTCTGCACACTGAGTTGTTCAGGTTTAGTCTTCAAAATTTTAGTACTGTATTGTGAGTATCAGCATCAAAGGGGAGTATGTTGGAAAATGATGCATGAGTCTCAGTGAAGATTCCATGCGACTGTTTTTAATAAACAATTAATTGTAATGAATGTTTGTATTTGCATGTTGCTGCATGTTGACTGTAACAGTCATGTGCATGCATGAGCTATATTTAAAGTTGGTATGCAAAACCTCTATAAAAAGAGGTCATATGTAATGAATTGATATACTAGAGGAATAAAGAAAAAGTTGTGTGTTTTGTGTGTAAAAGATTTGTGTTTCCTTTGTTTTCTGTATTTGTATTTTGTTATTGTATTTGTCTAGGCTTTGAAAATTTACATTTTGGTATCTTTGAATCAAGCAACCTTCCAAAATTCAGTCAACACAACAATCTCTTTTCTTACATTCTGCACTTGGCTGCCAACTTAGTCTTCACACCAACGCTCTATCCTTGCGCCTGTTTTAAACTCTGCACATTTCTTCTTAATACAATCCTTCCAAGGCAATCCAACAACAATCCTTAGGCGACGACGATCCTTTGATTTCTTCTCGATGCACAAATTTTTAACCCTCCGATCTATCTAGCTCGATACCAAATGAAATTTCAAAAGCCTGGAAAAATACTAAAACACAAAATAGGAGCAGCAAACACTAAAACACAGAAAACACAGAGGAAGCACAATTTTTGTTTTACACACAAACACATGAGCTTCTTATTCTTCTGATAATATAAATTCATTACATATGACCTCTCTTTATAGAGGTTTTGCATAACCAATACTAAAATAGCTTTTCTAAAAATAAGACTGCAGTGACTGTTATAGTCAACATGCAATTACATGCAGATACAATCATTTATTACACTTAATTGTTTACTAAAAAACTTTGCAGGGAATCTTCCACTAAACGGTGAGGCTCACGCATCATTTTCCAACACAGATAAATATACTTCTACTAATACTGCCGCATATATAAACTCATATATGATATATCAAACAAAACAGGATTGTTGAGATTATGTTAAGAAGAGTGAAAAAAATAAAATCTCACCTGGTTGTGCATAGAGAACGCTGCATATTGAAAGAGCCAACGAAAGATTGAAGGCAACTGTCTTTAAAACTGCTCCCTCCATTCCAATTACATTGGGAAATGCTTTCCAACTGACTACTCTGTGAACAATCTTCAATGTTATCTTGTACACTTCCCAACATTTTGTTAAAAATTAAGAATACAGAATACTATGATTTTTCATAAAAGTCAATAGTGAAAGTAAATCTTATTGACTATTATTTGAACGGACCAGTTAGAACACTGAGTTAGGTGACAGAAAGGAAATAAGTCAATTTAAAATATTGTTTGAGCATTTAATACGGTTCTCCGTCTTTGAAGTCTAAGCGAGGATTCAATTCTTCACCAAACAACTACTTTGATTGCCTTCCAATTTGATCCGTGCAATGCACTATTGTCAACATCTGCATTGAATTTCATCACCGCCCATCATGTCGGTGCTTCAGTATTGAGCCTCAGCACGACTTCGCATATTTATCATGGTATCTACGGAAAAACTATTTAGGTACCAGGATTGACGTCCAGTGGCTTTACCTTCTCCAAGATGTCCTTGTTTCTTTTAAGTCTACATTGCATTTAATATACAACACTATGCCAGTACGAAAGCACCAATTAATATGCATATCCTATTCTCCTCAATTACCTCATTCTGAACATTGAACAATGAAAGGAAATTTGGGAGATCGACCATGGGGCGAAGGGGTTTTCATCAAGCGCAATGGCTTCCACGCGCGACAGATCACACAGAATGGAAGAAAAAATGCTTGGTCTCCTGGCCAGACGTCTAATAGTAGGCTTTGTGATGCCCTGGATGTTATCACGGAGAAATTTCCATTGTGGTCCAGCTAGAAACATCCCACCAATACGCTCATGATCGGGCAAATATTCAAAAGCGGGCAAAAACTGGTGGGCATTGCGAGCCCTACTAATTCTTCCGAGGGCCGCTTCTCCTGGGTGGCCGCGAAAAGAGGCGTAGTGATTTATTCTTCGCCTGTCATTGCCTTATCGGATCTGGTCCTTCCCGGGTCTCTCCTATTAGTACATAAAGAGTCCTTGCACTTCTGGGTCTGGGTCATTCATTGTGGAGTTAGGCAGTCCACACTGCAAATCTGCTTTCAATGGGCAACATAAGAAACACAACAGTGAGGCAACATAAGAATCTTGTTGAATTTAATGTCTTACTGACCTCTTGTAATTAACCATTTATATTTAAAAAATATATGTTTAATAGTTTAAGAAAATGATTTAAATTTTTAATAATTATTATTTGAATTGTATTTGTATTTTCAGTTTATTAATTATTTTTATAGTTATGATTTAACTTTTTTTATACTTTTTATTTGAATTGTATTTGTATTTACAGATAATATTATTTTAAAAAATGTTAATAATATCTTATTATAAATTTATAGTATTCTTTAAATAATTCTTATATTTAACAATCTTGTAAAAGCGATTTAAAAATAATTTTTATGATTGTCAATAATAATAATAATAATAATATTTACACAATATTATTTTAAAAATGACCTATCAATTAACCTCATATATGTAAAAAAAAACCACATTTTCTCCTAATTTACGTTCCACACCTCTTCGGCGTACCCATTGCACACCAAGATACCATTGCTAGTCTAAATTATTAAATACGACAAACTAGTACATTCCTTTGTAGTTAAAGAGGAAAGACTTCTTTTGAAGTGGGTGGGCCTGAAAATTAGAAGGAAATAAATAATAAAGCTGGAGCAAAGAAAAGGTTCCATTATTTAATGTTTGATGTAGACATGATAATATTGTCACTCCATACACTTTTGTCCTCGAAGTATCACTAAATTCAATGGACTTGGAAATTCAATTATTATTGATATAATTTTGAAATTAAATTCATGAATTAATAAAATAAGATAGTATTATTTGTTTAAAGTTTGAGAAATATATTTTATTATTAATCTTTTGAAAAAAAGTAATATGAGTGATTTGTTTCGTGTTTTAATTGGTTTCATCTAAATTAAATGATAAATTTTTATCTTTGTCTTCATCAAATTTTAATATTTTTTATTTTTTCTTTCAATAATCAATGAAATGTAAGAATTATTTCATTGCTTTCATTTTACTAAAGCTTAACTTTGTGTAATGAATGTTGTGTCTTCGAATGTCATTTTTTTCACAATCTTGATGTCATTGAAATGACTTTTTTGGTAAGAGGGAGGATTCAATAATTGTGTAAGGTGTATAGTTATTGATAAGTTGGACATTAAAAAATTCAAAGCAAAACAACCAATATCCACAATTTTTATGTAGAAAACACCTTAAACTACTAAAAGTAAGTACTCCACTACCACTTACAACTTTTTTATAAAAAGATTCTAAAACTACAAAGAGTTAGTACTTGACTATTGACCTCACAATCTTTTCTATCAATTTTTTATTAATTATGATTTCGAATGTATTAATATGCAATTATAGTTTTCCCATTAATTGATTGTACATTTCTCAAAGCCTTCAACAATTTCATTGCTAGAATATTGCATTTTAATATTTGATCCTATACAGCCTTTTGCAAATGTTGTGTAGGTTTGACTATGTAGTTAAGACCACATTATTATCACTTCAAAGTTGATGGAATTTGAATCCATAAGCACATGAAGGATTTAATTATGCAAGCATGCATAGAAAACGATTCTTTTAAAACAACCAATAAAAAAATCACTTCAAATAGAAAATATTTTTTCTCTTAATTTTTGAGTAGTAACCTTCGCAAATTACTATCAAAAAAATATTATTTACTATGTGAATTAATAACTCAACAACAATAGAGGGGGAAATTAACAACTTATCATGAGATGAACTGGCATCCACAAACTAGCAAGATGAGAAAGCAATATTTCAAGCTTTTTGCCAATGTATTTGTTATCACATGAAATCACATGCTTATTGGACACAACCTAGCATTTCAATGAAATATTGGAACGATATCAAGGTGTAGGACCTTACAGTTGATATCGAACCTCTAGAGGTCATCTTCCTTTCTAAGCTTGAATACAAAGCGCTAATCTATTCCAACACAAATTGAACCTATAATTGATCATATATTATTTATTTTCCAAGGAAAAGGGGAAGAAGGAATGCATGAACGAGGAAGGGTGGTGATGCACCTATATTTAAATGTGTTTTCTCTTGCTTAGAATAGCACAAAGAACCAATGAGGATTACCAAATCTCACATAGGTCTCTTTCTATAAGCTCCCTTAGACAAGTATGGAGGTAAAACAAGGATTACACATAGCATATATGTTTAAAAATCCAATAACACATCCATATATGAATGTAAGAAAGATTCACGCAACACATGGTCCAAGGAGAGAAGAGGTAAACCAACAATCTTATTGATTTAAAGACACAAGCATGTTTCCAATACTAGGTAAATATACAAATATAAGTCCCTAGTAGAGAAATGAAAATGAGGAACCTTAAAAGAATAGAGGATTGGCTCCTAAATAGCCACAAGCAAGAGATAACATGCCCACACAAAAACCCTTAGCCACATGTCCACACAAACACTTACAAACACATGTCCTTGGAAAATCTAATCTGTACATGACTTAGAGACATGAAAGAATATTCTTCACTCCCTTTCCATACCTCAACATTGTGATCCATGGGTTTGAGTCCAGGTGTTAGGGCCAAGTCACCTAAGAAATTCATGCTACACCAACTATCTATTAGGAAAGGGGTCCTATTGAATTGAATGAGGCATTGTTGATTAAATTTCTAATACTTTTTGGTAGATCTATAGATTGGTGAATGAATTGTAAGAGCATTAATGGTGTTTCAAAGTGTTAGGTGGAAGAAAGAAGCCTTAGTGTCATCGTTTTCCACTTGCTAACAGTTGATGTTAATGAGAGAGTGGGTTTTGAGAACCTTATCAAAATCAAAGGAGATTATGGGAACCTCATCAACGACTGATAGAGGTTTCAAAACCTTTGAAAAACTCTTATGGAGCTTATATTTCTTTTTGTCTTTCTTCTTTTTCCTTTTGGTTTATCTCTACCTTATCTTTTATCTTTTTCCATCTTTATCTTGTTATTTTTCTTCAAGATGTCAACCCCTTGGATGGTTTTGGGAACCTCATTGAGGGTCAAGGAAGGTTTCAAAATTTCTAGTATTTTTTTGTTCCAACTTGAAAATTTCTTTTTATTTCCCTTTTTGTTGTCGACAAAAATGTTGGCACTTGAACCCATTTTAGGAATCTAAGGAGTTTCACAAACCTTATTAAATCATGTGCACACACTTAATAGATTTTAGCTATTAAAGCATGAAGGTTCACAAGTTAGGGAGTGAGAGTGAGTGCAAACATGGAACCAAAACCTTGAGGTTATAGGTCCCACTCAAGGTTTAGCTTCTAGGAAGAAACATTGGTAGGGTGAAATAGGGGAAATGGGACTCAAGGAGAGAAAGGAAACAAGTACTTGAAACTATTTGTTGCAAGTTCCCATAGTGTCCTAAGGCCAAATAGGGACTTGTGAAAAATGGGGCTTGAGGAATAGAAAGAAAAAGGACCCAAAACCATTGGTTCTAACTTCCTGTTAGGTCCCAAGGTTCAATATGGACCAAAGGAGAAGAAAATCCCTATACTTAGCCATTTTTGGATTTTAATTTTGGGAAATTGAAGAAAATTAAGGGGAAAACACAACCACCAAAGACACATTGTAGTATGAACAACCCATTTAGATCTCTCAAATCAATTATAATCAATGGGAAATGCAAAAGGGGCACAATGTTATGATATTTTGATGATTTTTGTGTGATTTTTTCCTAATAAACATGAATTCAATTGTCTTAATAGTCCATTGTGAATGAATTCATAGGGCCAAACAACAACTAAAAAGAATACCTCATAAAAATCTTACAATGCCTCAAAACATAACAAGATATAAAAAACAATATATGTAGAATACACTTGAAGGGAGGCAAAAATACTAAGATCATACATTCTCCTAATGAGAATTTAGAGTGTGCAACAATAGTTCTTTAGAAACAAAAGCTCTTAAGCTAATGATTCAAAGCATAAATGACCCTCTTGGAAAGAATCCTTTAACATATTCTTTAGATTGTCCTAAGGCATAAGTGACTTGATCAAATTACTTTGGTATAATATCAAGGATACCTCTTTAATGAAGATGAATTACAGTTATAAATAGACTCATATATATTGATAATGTAGCTATGTGACAATTTTTTGCTACACAAATTTGTTCTTGGCTGATTCATTTTTCCAAGGCAATTGGTTATGAGATAAACAGGGTAGGTGCAGGGTTCTCTACATCATAAAAAATACCTTGTTTTAGTTTTCCATTCATTTTACCACTTTTTCTATATGTAAAAAATATTTCCTTTATAAAAAATGAAGACCCAAAAGTAAGAGCAAATGTCAAGGGAAAGATGACTTAAGTTGACTTACCTTTTGTAATATGTTTGAGAGTTTCCTAGGTACGTTCAATCTCTTCATTGACAACAATAGAGTTGGTCTAGGATGACTTAGTTCAAACAATTTTGAAGTGGTAAATTATCAAACAATTTAAATAATTTGAAATTGTAATTATTTGGTTTTAAGAAGATTGTTATATTAATTTTAATATCTTATTTATAAATAAATATAATAAATAATCATTTTATTTTTATTTTTATATTTTAAAATAAAATTATTTTCTCGATCAATTTAATGTTTAAGAAAAAATATTTATAATATGTATACCATATAAAATAAGCTATACTTAAATATAGGTTAATGTAAACATCTAAAATAATATTACAAGCATTCAAGTTATATTGATTTTGAAGAATGTTTAAGATAAGTTTAAAATTATCATAAAAAATATTAGTCATGTTACCAATTGAAGAATGTCTTAGAGGAGGTCACATATACTAAGAATTTCACCACAAACCATCACTCATTTAAATAATGCTAGTAATGTCATTGCTTCTTTGACACTTTTCACATGCTTACATGCTTTATCATTATAGATTACATTTCTTGTGTTGCACCCCCACTCATTCAATATTGCTATCTCTTGCCTCTTTCCCGCACCCACTAGCCCCCTTGGGAGCAACTTTAGGAACATCCACGCCCTTGATTTTATGTGTTTACACATTTCTCTCATACCTATTATTTAACATGTTTTATTTGGTCATTATATAGTTTTATATATTAAAAATTGCTATATACTTGTTGTGTCTTACATGACATTATCCCTTAATAGTTATTGCATACTTGCATGTCATAGACAATATTATCCTTTGAAATTTAATTTCCATCACCATGAGACCACATTTCTTTGAGGATTTTTTTCAAATAGTTCACTGCCTTATCTATGCTACCACATTTTCCATACATGTCTACTGAAGCATTTTATCAAACAGTTCATTGCCTTGCTGCAATGGCTAAAATCCTAAAATAGGTGCTTTTGAACAAACTATGGGTTCTTGGAAAAAATCTATCAAAGCATAATAGTAAGAAATAACATAGATAAGGAAATGAAACATTGAAAAAATGCCTCAAAGAAATGTGGTCTCATGGTGATGTCCATCACTATGAGACCACATTTATTTGGGGATTTTTTTCAAACAGTCCACTACCTTTTCTACGCTACCACATTTTCCATACATGTCTACCAAAGAATTTTATCAAACAATTCACTTCCTTGCTGCTATGGCTAAAAGCCTACAACAAGTGCTTTCCTACAAACTACAGATGCTTGGAAAAAATCTATCAAAGTATAATAGTAAGCAATAGCATAGACAAGGTAGCGAACTATTTGAAAATATGTCTCAAAGAAATGTGGTCTCATGGTGATGTCCATCACTCGATGAGACCACATTTCTTTGAAGATTTTTTTCAAATAGCTCACTATCTTGTCTATGCTACCACATTTTCCATACATGTCTACCAAAGAATTTTATCAAACAGTTAATTTCCTTGCTGCTATGGCTAAAATCCTAACACAGGTGCTTTCAAACAAACTATAGATACTTGGGAAAATATATCAAAGAATAATATAGTAAGCAATAACATAGACAAAGGAGTGAAATATTTATAAAAATGCCTCAAAGAAATGTGGTCTCATGGTGATGTCCATCACCATGAGACCAAATTTATTTGAGGAATTTTTTCAAACACTTCACTACCTTGTCTATGCTACCATATTTTCCATACATGTCTACCAATTTTTTTTATCAAATAGTTCATTGTCTTGCTGCTATGGCTAAAAGCCTAAAATAGGTGCTTTCAAAAAAACTATGGATGCTTGGAAAAAATCTATTAGAGCATAATAGTAAGAAATAACATAGACAAGGAAATGAAACATTGAAAAAATACCTCAAAGAAATGTGGTCTCATGGTGATGTTCATCACCATGAGACCACATTTCTTTGAGGAAAATTTTCAAACAATTCACTGCCTTATCTATGTTACCACATTTTCTATACATGTCTACCAAAGCATTCTATCAAAGTACACTAATTTTTTTTTCAAATAGTTCTCTGCCTTGTAGATATGATACCATATTTTTCATACATGTCTACTAAATTACGCAAAATTTTGTTGACTATCTCAAACATTATAGGCCATGACCTGCATCACTATTCTAGTTTCCGTAATTGAATAATGTTGTTTTATTTTCAAATGATGCAAACAAAGACACCTCTTGATGTTCATACGGAAATGGAGCAAGGTGTGTCTTTTGCAATAGATAGCTCAATACCTTTGATGTTGGTATGAGGCGGATTTGCAAATTTCATATTACTTTCATTGTTATAGTTGTTTATTATTGAAAAATCAAATGATTATTGATTTGTAATTTAATTTCTATCTGGGTAGTTTCTATAGGACTTTGGATCACCACAACCTAAGCATGTTGATGTTTTGAATGAGGAGAGAGGTCATCTAGTGGTGGTAAGTGATTATTTTGTTAAATATTTCATTTTTATAATGCAATTTCTATATTAATGTCTATACTTTTTATTGTAATAGGTAAAGCTCCATGAAGAAATAAATAGGAGGAGTAACCCTCAAGTTCGAAGTAGACCTATGTCATACGCATCTCCACCCCCCTGACGATCAATTTCTTAGATCTTCCCCCTCTCTTTTTTGTTCAATTTCTTCTACATAAGTTATGTCTTCCCTTTGTCCTAATGGAATATGTACTATCTTATTGCTATCTACCAACAATATATCTTCCTTTCTTGAGACTACTATCCCATTAGAATTGATAAACTATCTCAATCCTAGCAATGCTCTAATTGTTCTAAAGGGTTCCTTCATCTTAATAACAAAAAAATCTATAATTCTTTTGAGTCCTTTGATACCTACTTTCACATTTTTCCATATTCCTAAAGTCTCCATGTCAAAGCCATCTGCCAAACTGATGTTCATTGGTGTTCTGACTAAATTCAGTCCCCCAACCTCTCCCAGGTGGTTTCCAGAATAATTTTTTGGTTTCCACCTATATCTAGTACCATCAAATGTTTGAGATTACTGTTATTAAGGTACATGCGACAATTAAAAGGGGGCCATTCTTCCAATTCTAATCTTTTGTAAGTTGATGGAATTGTTGTTGGTTTTGTTTGTTCCAATATTTCCCTAGCTATTTTAAGTTGAATAGGAGGTCCTTTTCCTGGGCTAAAGAGGCTAAATTTTTAGCAGATCATCACTTCTTTTTAGAAACAAGCTATGTCATCATTTTGTTGTTGTATATTTTTTTGTTTTTCTTCTTCTACTACTTAAGCATGTTTTTGTTTTCTTGGCCAAAAGTAATCCTATTCCTCTTATTCTAGACTTGACTCTTCACTAACTTCTAAACTTTCTCATTTTTTAGTTTTTTGGTATCAGTTCCTTGTCTAATCAGTATTGTAACCTTATTTTAATTTATTTTGGAGGACTTATTTTTTCTTAATTCTCATCTATTTTTCTTCACTAAAATATTCCTCATTGGATGTATTAGATGACCATGATCCATCCTTTGACAAATTTTCACTCCTTGTGGTGGTATTCTTCTAATCACCCTAACCCCTTTATGGTCTTTTAAGTCATCACTTTTGAGGTGTGTTATATTTTGATAATACTATCATGCTTTATCAAATTTGAATATCTCATAGGAACCATGTCCATAAAATAGACACTTCCTTTTCTTTTATCCCCAACACTTTGTAACATAGTGGCCTATATTTTTGTAGTTATAGTATGTAGCCTCTCTTCTTTGGTGGTTGTTTCTACCAATCCTCTTCCTCCTCTATAGTTTGATTTCCTATTATCTCTCATGTAATCTTGTGGTGGTTTATTCTATAATGCAAAAGCACTTCTATTAGATCTCTCCAAGGTGGTTGGTTGTAACCTACATCATATAAAGGGCCTTCTGCAAGTCCCTTTATATATGCCATTTTTTGTCCATGTATGTGTTATAGTTGTAATTTATGGGGCATCTTGGATTGGGATGACTTGTTGTATTCCAGAGTTGAAATTGGCTTGCAAGATAATCCTCAATGAGGCACGGTTGTTCCATTACTAGCAAGTTATACAATATAATGCATTTATATTAGCTAGTATAGTTTATAGTTCTACATGTATTGTTGTTGCAGTTCTTTCTCCTTGGGCTTTAGGGAAATCATTCCAGAGATGACCTTCCCTTGAACAATATGTGCACCAAATAGCTTTACCTTTATTTTCTTCTCCTCTTGCCAAAACGCCATTTTGTATGGTTAGTTGATCTATTTCCAATTGTAATTTCTTGATATTCTCCTTTATGTCATATTTTTGGGGTTTGCACTGGATGTCTGAGATTCTATGTGGTATGCCATTATGATCAAGTATGTATAAGTATCAAATATTCTTATATCTTTCTATGGTTTGGAGATGACCATTCAATATTTTGTCACTCTATTAGAGGTTCCTCCAATTTGTAGTAGATTTCCTTAAAAAAAATCATAGGCCTTCATAGATTCCTCTTCTCCTTGCACTAGGTCCCTCATTTTTCTAGCACTCTCTGTAGGGATATATCTAGAGTGTCAATTTTTTCCAAGAAGTATTTTTTTTCAATTTTTTTTTCCCATGCTTTGAGTAAGTCTTTTTGTACTAGTCCAATACTTCTTTCTTTAATGAAGATACAAAGTCTAATAGCTTTAGTTTGTCCAAGGTTATCAATGTCATGTCTTTCCTATAAATATTTTATTAAAGGAATATATGTTTCACAATCTCTCTTGTATCTCTTCCAAATATTGGGATTTTGATCAATGATTCCATTTTGTTCTTACTTATTTTTGTTTTAAATTTTTGGATTTACAGTCTATTCTTTTTGTCCTTTTCTTTCTTTACTTCATTAATAGTATAGGGTTTCTATTTTTTGACCTTATCTCTTGTTAATTTTATGTCAAAGTACTCTATCCCAAGTATCTCTTCCCAATGTACTTCTTTTACTTCTTTCTATCTTGTCTCTTTACTTTGCGGTATCTCTTCTTCAAAAATTATTCTACTCTTATACAACTTAGGGGATGGGTCTTGGTTCAACGGTTGTTGATCCTCAAGATATCGTTTCACTTTCTATAATTGCTAATGACATTCTATTTGTTAGTGAATATAATTCCTTACCCAAATTCAAGCTAATCTCCTCAATTTTTCTTATTTCTTCTTTCTTTAATTTCCTTATGCTTCTATTAATTAACTCTTCTAAATGTTTTTCTTGAATACATAGAATGTATTCTTTGGAGTTTCTAGAAATTCAATAAATATAACATCTAGATTGATAGGTAGGTTTTATGTATCTGGTCTGATTGTAAGACTTTTGGAGAGTTGTGGTTGGAGTAGAGTTTCAATGCTATTACATTATTCCAACAACAATCTTCTAGATTTTCTATAATTATCAATGTTCTTCTTTAAATTAGTTATAAGTTGTCCTACTTTTTCCTAGCATAAATCTAATTTCTCCAAGGTCTTCCATTTTTGTTTTCTATTTTCTTTCTCCTTTCCCTTGACAACAACTATTTTTGTGTGCTCACCAACATTGCCATTGGTGTGCTTAATTATTATTTTCTCTACAATTTTCATTTTTTTTACAGTGTCTCTTTTTCTCTCAATAATCTAGTTTTATCTTGTCTCTTCTGTATTTGGGCTTGTCATGTTCACTTTTCTTGCTAATTCAATTTGTTCTCTAATCTCTCTTATATTTTTCTTATCTCCTTTTTCCATGGGTGTGATTGATTTGGGATTACATTAGTCCTTTTATTATTCCCCATGGTAGTTATTTGATATATTTTCTTATTAGTCTAGATCTCTTCAAGAATCCCTTTTTAGAATTCTTCCCCCTTTCCATTCTCCATCCCCTTGGTTCCTAACCTCCTCTCAAAGGGTAGATGCCAAGAGGATGGTTTCACAAATTTTAGTATCTTCCTTGTTTCTCCTTTCTTCTTCTAGGCCTGATTTAAAATTAAAAATATGAGTATTGTTGACCTTTATACAACCTAACCAAGGTCTTGGAAATGGAACCAATGTTAGCGAGAAAATTGGGGAAACATAATCGTAGTTATGAGACCCAAGTACATTTTTATTGTTGTAGTTTATATCCCAAACTTAGTTATATAAAGGGCTCGTAATGGTTGGATTTAGACAAAAGGTGAACTACTTAACTCAATATATAGTAGAATATTAGACAACACAAAGTAGATAGAATTATGGTATGATTGCATTATTTATATTTATGGATTATATTCGTATCTCCTTATATCTCCTTTTACATCATATGTACATTTATCATATATTTTCCCCTATACTTTGTACTTCTTCCCTCTTCTTCTTAGATATATTCTCTTATACATAAACTCTGATACATACAATCTCCTCTATTTATTCTCACACATAACCCTATCTTCTTTTTCTATTCATATATTTTCCTATACATATATCTATGGGATGAGATGTGACCCATCTATTCTACCCCTATCCTAGATGGTATCTCTTGAATCTTCTAGTCAGTGACCTCTCTGCAAAAATATGTGGTAGTATTTGCTTGGTGGTGTCTAAATTGTTGCTCTTCCTGGCAACACCTTGCTCAAAAAAATACATTGGGTGTACTTTGGAGATTATTTTTTTCTTTCAATGGTTTTCCTAGGATATATCTTGGGTCTCTTGTCATTACTTTTTTAGGTTTTATTTAGATCTATTATTACTTTCATCCTTTCTCTCTATGGTTAATGCCAAATTAACATTATTTTGATTCATGAGCATAAGGTGCTTCCTTTTTAACTTTGCAGTTTATATTGAGAAATTAAATTATTGAAAAAATATGAGAACAAATCTAAAAGAAAGAAAAATAAGATTTTCTATGAGCATGAAATAGTCATGTAATACAAATTATGTAGGAATACTAAACAAATATGATTTGATGTGAGGTATATAAATGAACCATAATTTATTTTTATTTCTATAATGGTGAAAATTATAAGCCCTAAAATTTTCCATATTTATTTTAGAGACACTTTGATTAGAGTGGACCATTTATGTACTAACTAGTGAATAAAAGGCATATTCTATCATGAGAGTTGGAAAAAAACTTAACCAATATATTTGATTTTATCTCCATACATTCCTAGGAATTGACCATGAATCTCAAATTATCCATCTATTGTCCCATGCCATGTCCATAATTATTGAAGTGACCCCTAGATTTCTAAATTAAAATGTAAATTTGGGCTCTTGATAAATCCATCCTACTATCTAGGCGGTGACGCAATTGAAGTGCACAAAAATGTTACCTTGTGTGCTAGTCTATGGTATTCAAGGAAAAATCATAGTTACATTCATTTGAAATATAGAAAAAGAGATATAAAATTGAGATATTAGTAGGATAAATTCATTACTCATTACGTCATCAAAATATAATGACATCAACATGGTAACAAAAATCTAGATATACTAGTTGACTTTTTTTTTTTTTAAATATTTGATCTATCTATTGAATTGGTCTATCTAGTGGTTTGACAATGGAATAATCTTCTTGTTGAGAAAACTCTCTAAAAAAGCAAAAAAAGGTTCATTTTTGTAAGTTATGGACAATGATGTAGATTATAAGCAACCAAATCAACAAAGTTCATAGTTGTTGATCAAGACTAGGTTTGTGTGCAATGCCAATTTTGTACTTGTAGAGAATAGTTTTATAGTCACAAAATTGGGCTAGAATAAAAAATAATTATTTTCTCAAGTGCCTTATAGGTTGTAATTTTTTAGAATATTGGTAAATGATTTGATAGTATATATCACAACCAAATCAATTTCAAACCTAGTGGTAAGTAATGTTGATAGTCATTTTAGAAAGCGATTAAATGAGACTTGAACTTGGATGCACCTATTTCCAAGAAGACAAATCTACCAATCCTCTTATCACCTCATCAACATATAAAAGTGGTAAATAGACCCCCAATTGGGAAAAAAAGAGAAAATTGTGTATCCATATTGAATTGCTTCACATTAAAAATAGTCAAAAGATAATGTAGATGAAAAGCTAAGAAATTATTGCAAAAACTAAATTTAAATAGTGAAGAACTATGTAGCTACAATGCAAATGTAAGAAAAAATGAGATCAATAAATATGGTATGTGTTAATAATAAAAGTAAAAGAAATAGAGTAAATATATTACATTTCCAATAGTCACAACTTATGAATCATATTAAATGTTAACACCAAAGAGGATTATGATAACACATTAATCCTATACTTGTATCAAAAGGAAAGACATGAAGGCTCTAACTCATCTTCCAATTGAATATAATGACACATCTGAGTCCACATTACAAGAGCTTTCTAAAGAAGGATGCGCATAAGGGGATCTAAATTCATGAAACTCCACATTTGAGTGTTGATGTGTTTGGAATTGACTTGCTTCCTTTAATTTCAACACTACCTCATTCATTGAAGGCCTATTCTTAGAATAAGATGAAGTACATATCATTGCTAATTTTGCCACCTCCAACATTGCAACTTTATTATAATTTTGTAGCAAAGTAAGATCTGCAATGTTCTCTATGTCGTTTTCTAATAGAGATGCCCTTACCTATCACAAACAACAACTTGTAATTTAGTGTTAGCAATTAAAATTTAAGATCAAATATTTTAAGTTTTCAGAGTCCATAACTTTTTTTGAAATAATAATTGGAAACAAACTTTTAATTATTCTAATATTAATTCAAAAATAAAATAAAATACATGTCTAAATTATAATTACCCAACTAGCGATGTGTATGTATTCACTGCTAGAGGTTGAGTGGTCTACAAAGTGAGGATGTTTTCCACTAATAATCTCCATCAAAACAATTCCAAAGCTATAAACATCACTCTTTTCTGTCAATCGATTTGTAGTGTAATACCTGTAGAAAACCAATTAATAAGTCTATTTTATCATTAAATTAAAACAAAATATCAACCGATTAAAAAAAATCAAGCTTCTCTTTAGATAATTTAAAAAATAGTTCCTCAAACTCCTATTTTAATTATTGGAAAGCATAAATGACCCTCTTCAAAGGAAGCCTTTAACATCTTCTCTAGATTGTCCTAAGGCATATGTGACTTGATCAAATTACTTTAGTATAAGATCAAGGACACCTAGCAAATGAAGACCTCTTTATTTATGCACCTCTTTAATGAAGATGAATTTCAATTATTAAGACACTCATATACTGAAATTATGATTAATAAAGAAGCTAAATAATGTATGCAAGACTTTTCCTTACATGAGTTTGTTCTTTGATAGCTCGAGGGCTCTAGGAAAATTCACCGTCAGCAATTCACTGACAAAAAAATCACCATCAACAATTCACCGCGAAAAAATTCACCACCACCACCAATTCACCACCATAGAAAATTAACCGCCAAAAAATCATGCAATTAATTTTTTGTGCGGTGAATTGTCATGGAGGTGAATTTTCCCACAGTGAATTGCTGGCGGTGAATTTACCGTATGCCATAGCTCGAGGAGTCTGATTGATTCCTTTCTTAAGGGTAACTAGCTGTGAGATAAACAGGTAGGGGCAGGGTTCTCTACATCATACTTAACTGGACTGCAAGAAGTTGAATATTTAAAGAACCTTAAATGATTCAAATTTAATTTAATTAAGTATCAATAAATAAAAAAAAAAGCATATTTACTCCGGATCTAGATATCCAGTGGTGCCCTTTACAAGGGTAGATACGTGTGTAGCTCCATCCAATGGTCCCATCCTTGACAGCCCAAAATCTGCTATTTTTGCTTCCATCTGATCATTCAGCAGTATATTGGAGCTCTTTACGTCTCTGTGAATAATGCTAGGTTTGCATCCTACATGTAAATATTCCAGCCCTGCTATAAAATAAGCAATAGTTAGACCCCATCTTCTTTTTAAGATTAGCACCGAGCTTTTTAGTTGCCATAAGTATCTGACTAACCTTCGGCAGCATCTAATGCAATTTTATTCCTTCTTTCCCATTCTAGAGTATTTCTCGAAGAAGTTTGTCCTGAAACCAAGCAATGCGGGCCTTTGAGTAAATGAGCAGAAAGCAGTCCTCTAAATCATAGACATGGGCATGCGTTATACATTTGAGCAACGTTGCGAAGCATACCATCAAGACAATGTCGCAGGTCTCCATTAGACATGTATTCATATATAAGAACCAACTTTTGCTCCTCTGTGCAGTACCCCATCAATTTTACGAGATTCTTATGGTGTAATTTGGAGAGAATATCTACCTGGAGCAATTGTTCTTAGGTTTGATTATAATGATCGAAGACATAAAGATTTTAAACTTGCTTAGTTTTTATTGAAGAGATTAAAGTTCTTTTAAGTATTAAATGTAAAATGGGTATGAATGAGTCATTGCTTATACCTCTGTGGAGAACTCTATGGCACCCTGATGTGATTTATCAGACAATATTTTGACGGCCACATCCTTGCCTTGAAGACAACCTAGAAAAACAGGTCCATATCCTCCTTTTCCAATCTCCGTCTTAAAGCTGTTAGTCATAACTCTTACCTCTTCGTAACTGAATGATCGACATCCATCCAATTTGACATGATCTAAGTGTGCTGTTTCGGTTTTCCCTGCATTTTGCCCCTTTCAGTATACGTAGGAATCTGTTTTCTTTTATCAAAATAATGACCCAAAAGTAAAGAGAAAATATGATTTAAGGTTACTTACCTTTCCGAAATTTTCTGCTTGATTTAAGTTTGATGAACGTTAATATTGCAGTGATGATTATAAGTGTTGCAACACCTACTACTATTAACCCAACAACTAGTGATTTGCTGGTCTGTCTCTTTTGGGTATCCTTGCAAATGCCCGCTTGACAAAGTATTTCATTGCCATCAACACTGCAAAATTTAACACAAATATTAAACATATGGATCTTATCATATGAACAACATAATTACTGATTGATTTGGGTTGCAATAAAAGACACTCGCCTCAGAAAGAGTTCTCCGCGTTGCTTTTTCTCAGATAGACCATATGGCACTGATCCATTTAAATCATTGTCTGTCAAATTCCTAGAAAAATTCTCAACAACATTGAACATAGTCTGAGTAATATAACATACTTAAAAGGTAAATTACTTATCCATATTATAAGATAGAATGAAAACTCTTAGAAACTAGAAATACCCAGATGCATATGTTTCAACTCACAGTTCGTTAAGATTGGAGAGAGTAGTAAGAGCCTCTGGGATTGAACCACTCAAATTATTTCCTGCCAAATCCCTGCAAGCAAGAATATGGACACAATTTTTGGTCTAGCCAGTGCGATATTGACTTTCAACAAGCTAAAAAACATAAAAGAAAGAAGGTGGTTAGGATTTGTTACTGACAACTTAACAAGAGCAGAGAGATTGGCGAAGGTTGGAGGTATGGTGCCATTCAGATGCTTGTTGGGTAGTGTCCTGTACGTTCAATCTCTTCATCGTTAACTGAAATTGACAGCAGTATGTAACTCGATCGAATTACACAAGGTACAGTAATCGTAACACCATTTTCTAGACAAAGGTGCAGAAGGTCAAGGAAAACCTTTTTGAGTAGTTATAATTTTTCTACTTGATTTCCACGTTAAATTTTCAAATTTGTGTCAATTTCATTTAGATGCATGAATGAATTTTTCTTCCACATGTGTAGAGATCATATTTACAATTACAGAATTATATCCAACTAGTGAAGATAAAAAATATATTATTCTAACAATCTAGATTTTTTTGATACAATGATAAATCATTCAAATAACACTTATAATTTTCCATATTAATAAAATCAACAATACATAATAAAATCAATATACTAGTTGTTTCCCTCGAAGACTCGTCTCACATAAACACCGTCAACACCATTAATTGAAGATAAATGTTCAGAGAGAGACTTACACTGCAATAATCCTTGGTGAGGAGTTTTGATTGCAATCCACCCAATCCCAACGGTATTTCTGTGGCAGACAAGGATCACCGATCCACTCTTTTCCCAGATTAAAGTGCCTTACAATTTCAGCAAGTGCATTCACTGTAAAATTGACATATGTTTCAGTAAGCCATTCAAATTTACCCTTTTTCTTTGAAAAAATAACTATGAAACAATCTAAGCAGATACAAACCATCTTCGCTGTTAGTTCCGTTTTTGAGTGGGCTGCTATACTGGTAGATATCCAGGGCGTTGATAATAGCACCCACGCTCGATCGATTGCTAGGATTCAGAGAAAATTTCACCTCCCCCAAGTTAATAGCTTTCATTGGTCCATAAGCCACGACAAGCGACTCGAGGTAGCTATCTAATTTTACAGTAGACCATGAAAATCCGTTGATACTTATATTGAACTCCCTAATTGCATTAGCTCCAAGTTGCTCTACTTCGGCAAAGCACATCACAAAATAGTATTCACCAGTTTCTGGAACACTCCAACTCCAGGTGATATTTCCCAAGCTCCTGTTCCTGGGGCTCACCAAGGCGGTTTCTAACGCAGCTGATGGTATTTCGAACTCCTCTGTTGAAGGAATGTACTTTGTGGTATTCCTATAAACCGTGTCACTTATTACATCCTTAGCCCACAGCCTATCAAATTCATCATCAGGATATCTGCACAAAACCACTTTGAAATCAATAACTATTTATGTTTAGTATACATATTATAATTAAACAACAATTCTCTGGCTCTTCTTATCTTCCACGAGAAAAACGTCAGGAAAATAGTAGAACCCATACAGAAGAAACCCACCTGAGAAATCTACTTGACAATTACCCGTAATCGATGCGTATTATACTGAGTAAAGAGAGATGTTGTCCTACGACTTCATACATAGATGGCTTGATCGGGCGAAGTTCCAAGGTTGAAATGAAAGGAACATCATCGGTACTTCGACCAACACACACATTAATAAAGTTATCCCTGGCCATATAGATTATTCCCTTCGTAAATGGCTGGCTACCCGTGTTTGCTACAACAGTGACCCAAGGATTAGCATCAAGCAGCAATTCAAATCGTGGTGGTGTCTCAAGGCCGTCATAGTTACCATATAAGAAAGCGGCGCGGATTAAGTATTTTCTTCCCCACACAGCAGGTAAATTGTAGCAATTTCGCTTGCCTTGAGGAAAACAGCGAAGCTGTTTCAGTGGTTGCTCCTCATCAGTCAAAATGCTTCTTTTTTCACCTGTCTCAATGTACTGTTCATCTGAGGTCCAGCTAATGCCATTGGAATCATTATATCCCCCTTCTCCTCCACAAATCAGGCTGATGAATCCTGCAAATAGCAGCAGCAGCAATGCCAAATTGAGAAAGGAGAAGCAGTGAGGTAATGGAAAAAAATTCCACCTATAATTCGTCTGCCAAATCAAATAACTAAACAATTCAGAGTTTGAGATAAAACCCTACACTGAAATAAGTTCAGATTTTTTTGGAGAAATAAAGCATAATTCTACTAATTTCTACAAATACTACCACACATAATCTATGTCAAACTAAACAGAACTGTTGAGATTATGTTAAAAGCAGTTGGTTTTACAGATCTTGTAAACTCTTCTCATGCGAAGAATAAAAAAATAATAATCCCATAGAAGAATAAGAATACCTCACCTGGTTGTGCATACAGAACTTGGCATATTGAAAGAGCCAACAAAAGATTGAAGGCAACTGCTTTTAAAATTGCTCCCTCCATTCCAATTACAGTGGGAATGCTTTCCACCTGACTAATCTGTGATCGATCTTCAACGTTATGTATTTGAGAAAGTTAAAAAAAAAGGAGCGCAGATTATTGAGAATTAGCCATTTAACTACGGAGCACAGTTAAAACTCCTAGTTAAGTACTTTAGAAAGAAAAAAATCAACTTACAAAATTATTTGTCTAGAGCCTCCAGTAATACTCTTTCCAAGTGGGTCCACAATAGATTTGACCTACACATGTTACGTTTTTCAAAGAAATACGTAATAAAGTTGGAGCAAATAAAAGGGCTCTTCATTTAATGTTGATGGACATATTCTTTTCTTACAATATCATTAGAATAGATTTGACCTTCACATGTTACGTTTATAAAAGAAATACATAATCAAGTTGGAGCAAAGAAAAGGGCTCTTCATTTAATGTTGAAGGACATTTTTTTCTTACAATATCATTAAATTCAACTCATATGGAAATTTATATGTTTACTATTGCAATTATTGCATTTGCTTTATAATTAGATGTTTGGTCAATGAGATCGTGTTGTTTAAAATATTTTTGTCTTTTTTCTATAGTCGGGATTTATGATCAAATTTTTTGAGCTTGAAAAATACGGTTTATCTTTTTTTCTATTGGTTTGAGTAGGCTGATTTTTCATTTTGCATTAAGTTAATTAAGGAAATTAAGGGACATTTGAAACATTATATATTGTGGTAAATATTTAATTGGGGATGCATATAGTGTGAGTTTTGGTGGCAGATTGATGTGTACAAAAGCAGTGAATACATGTTTAATGCATTAAATGCAAACTTCACGATATATGTTGGACAATTGGTGCATACCCAAGTAGATGATGCATAGTTAATCCATGAAATATGAGGCAAGTGTTTTTTTTGGCTTATTATTTGTTTATTGTTTGTTGAGAAGCTTGTGTTTCCATTTTCAACGCTTGTGATTTTGTGTGCAGTGCTTGAGTGAGGGAGGAGCTGAAGGAACGGTGTGCAACTGGTGAGTGGGCCGTCTATTTGTTTTGCATACTTTGAAATCTTAAGCGAGTGCTGGGTTTTGTTTGTGTTTATTATCGTTTGCTTGTCGTTTGTTGAAAAGATTGCGGATTTTGTAGCTCTTGGTTGCGGTTTTGCATGTTCGTTATTCTGTAATAGTGTGCAGTGGTCGTCAATGACTTTGTTGTGTGTTTATGATACTTGATAGATAGAAGAATTGCTTGTTGTTAGAAGGGCTAATGGGGCAAGTGGGTACATTAAATTATGCGTGTTTTGAGCGAGGTATGGTGGACTGTGGGGGCAGAGAATGTGTTAATTATGTGTTTTTTGCTTGAGTGGCTAGTACGCTATGAGGAAAGCTTGGAAAGAGGAATGTGCAAGATGTGTTGGAGGGTTGGTGGGTACAAAAACAGTGAATGAATGTAGTTAATTCATGAAATGTGAGGTGAGAGCTGGGTTTTATGTGTGCTTATTCTTGTTTTTTGTTGTTTTTTAAAAAGATTGTATGTTTTTAGCTTTTAGTTTCGTTCTTTGATGTACTATTTGTGTTTATTTTTGTTTATTTATTGTTTGTTGAAAAGCCTGTGGGTTTTTTAGCTATTGGTTGCAGTTTTGCATGTTAGTTATTCTATAAAAGGGCAATGGCCGTTAATGGTTTCACTATGTGTTTATGATTCTTGATAACTAGAAGTATTGCCTGTTATTAGAAGGGCTAGCAGGGAAAGTGGATACATTAAATTACATGTGCTTTGAGCAAGGTTTTCTAGACTATGGGTGCAGTGAATGCGTTAATTATGTGTTTATTGCTTGAGTGGTTAGTACAGTATGTTGAAAGCTCAGAAAGCAAAATGTGTGAGATGTGTTGGAGGGATGGTGGGTGTAGAAGCAATGAGTACATAGCTAATTTATGAAATGTGAGGCAAGAGTTGGGTTTTATTTGTGCTCATTTTTGTTTTTTTGTTATTTTTTAAAAAAATTGTGTGTTTTTAGCTTGGTCTTTTTTTTGCAAAATTTATTATCATTTTTTAGCTGCTGGTTGTGATTTTGTATGTTCGTTATTCTGTAGAAGTGTAGTTTCCATCAATGGCTTTGTTGTGTGTTTGTGATACTTGATAGCTAGAAGTATTGCTTGTTGTTAGAAGGGCTAGCGGGGGAAGTGGGTACATTAAATTATATGTGGTTTGAGTAGGGTCTTGTGGACTGTGGGAGTAGTGAATACATTAATTATGTGCTTTATTTATGCTTATTTTTGTTTTTTTATTTTTTGTTAAAAAGCTTGTGTGTTTTTAGCTTGGTCTATTTTTTGGAAAAAATTACTATCATTTGTTTATTGTTTGTTGAAAAGCTTGTGGGTTTTTTAGCTGTTGGTTGCAGTTTCGTATGTTTGTTATTCTATAGAAGTGCAGTGGTCATCAATGGTTTTTCTATGCGCTTATGATATTTGTTATCTAGAAGTATTGGTTATTGTTAGAAGGGCTAATGGGGCAAGTGGGTACATTAAATTACATATGCTTTGAGCAATCTTCTGATTGTGGGGGTAGTGAATGCATTAACTATGTATTTATGATGCTTGGTTGTTGTTACAAAGGCTAACGTGGAATTGTGCTTATTCTTGTTTGTTTGTTGTTTGTTAAAAAACTTGTGTGTTTTTAGTTTGGTCTATTTTTTTTGTAAAATTTATTATCATTTGTTTATTGTTCATTGAAAAGCCTGTGGATTTTTTAGCTATTGGTTGTGGTTTTGCATGTTCGTAATTCTATAGAAGTGCAATTGGCGTCAATGGCTTCGCTATGCATTTGTGATACTTGATAACTAGAAGTATTGCTTTTTGTTAGAAGGGCTAGTGGGGGAAGTGGGTACATTAAATTACATGTGCTTTGAGCAAGTTTTTGTGGACTGTGGTGGTAGTGAATGCGCTAATTATGTGTTTATGATGTTTGGTTGCTATTACAAGGGCTAACATGGAATGCTTGGAAATATTTATCATGTTGGTCTATTTTTTTACAATAATATCATTGTTTGTGTGGTTGAGGTTTACAAATAGCATATTATTTGTCATGGACTATGGTCATTTGTTTAATTTGTCCCTGTAACAGGAACAATTATTTACAATTGGAGTTGAAGGCATAGGTGTAAATGAGCGAAAATATACTTGGCTATTGAACGAGGGACTGAAAAGTCAGATTCTTGTATCATTCTAACAAATGAGCATAGTGAATGAAATGGGCCATGTAATATGTAAACATGAAGTTATTTTCTATGTAGTGAAGCAGGGTGCTATTGCAATTGTTGAATTTTCTTTTGAAAAAATCAACCTACTCAAACCAATAGGAAAGGAGATAAACTGTAATTTTCAAGCACCAAAAATATGTATTTAAATCTTTACTATAGGAAAAAGTAAAAAATATTTTAAACAACACAATCTCATTGGCCAAGCGAATAAAAAAAAAAGTGCATCGATTGTAATAGTAAACCAAATTGCATTGTTTAAAGTATTATTGTTTTTTTTGCTATAGTTGGGATTTAAGGACATACTTTCGATAATCGGTTCTGAAGCAGTGAATGCCTGCTTAATCCATTGGATGAAAATTGTGTGAGGTGTGATGGAGAGCTGCTGGGTATGGAAGTTGTGAGTGCATAGTTAATTTATGGAAATTGGTTTTGTTTGTTCTCATTATCGTTTGTTGAAAAGCTTGTGGATTTTGTAACTTTCGGTTGGGATTTGGCATGTTTGTTATTTTGTAAAAGTGTAGTGGTCGTGAATGGCTTGGCTATTTATTTATGATACTTGATAATTAGAAGTATCAGTTGTTGTTAAAAAGGCTAATGGGGCAAGTGGGTACATTAAATTACATATACTTTGAGCTAGTTCTTGTAGGTTGTGGGGGCAGTGAATGCGTTAATTATGTGTTAGAAGAGCTAATGGGAAATGCTTGCAAAAATTTATAATGTTTGTGCATTGTTTTGCAAATTTTATTGTTGTTTATGTGGTTTAGGTTTATGAATAGTGTATTATTTATCACAAATTGTGCTCATTTCTTTAGTACTATCATGTGTCTCTAGTATTCATTTGCTTGTAAGAAAAATAGCAAAGTAGAAGTAGATGATAACTTTTGTAGATAAGTGTAATGCATTGTAGAGCGGTGAATGCATAGTTGATGCATTAAATACTATGACAACAATGACACAATTGGTATGTTTTCTATGTCTAGGGTTACATTGTACAGTTGTTATGTTAGGTGGGTTATGATCTGCAAATACTTTAGAGAATATTTTGTAGATTAATTATTATGGCTTAGTATAGTTTGGTAGTTGTTAAATATATGCAAAAATACATAGAGTTCTATTTTTCTAATTTACTTAAAAAAATGAGTAGTAGACTTGCTAGCATTTAATACATTAGCTATAGATTGATTGACAAGTTTTCCATTTCCAATGTGCATTATACAATTGCAATAGTGAACTGCTTTGATTGCAGAGTGACTTGCCTTTGAGAAAAATGCCATGCACATTGAATGCATAATGGCAGTGAAGCTTCCACAATTTGCATTCAATTACTAATTTTAGCATTTTCGTTTGTAATACTTGCTTGGCTAATGAATTTTTGGTGTTTGAAAAGCATTATTTATCTCTTTTGCTAGTGACATGGGGCAATCAAAATGTTTTGTAGTATGTGAATTGTGAACAAGTGTAACCGGTAATGCTCATGTATGCTTTGCTATGCTGCACACATTGTGAATGTCAAACGAGTGCGTGGATGGTGAGAATGGCAAGGGTGTTACATGTGAACAGGTGAGAATACAGACTTGGAACAAATTTTTCCATTGATTGATGCATTGGAATAGTGGTATGTTGTTGCTATATAGAGCAATATTGTTTAAGATCTTTGTCAGTGTATAGACTTACAATGCATTAACTATGGCTTCATTGCTTCCATGGGCACTAGCCTAATAACAAAGCCTACAATTTTTTTGGATTTAATGACTGAATGTTTGTAAAAATCCATTGTGTTTTTCTGTTTCACTTCAATATGTATCATTTTGCTGGAAAAGTTGGCACAATTTGCATTTATACTTTAAATATTTCAGCCCATGTGGTCTTCTCCTTTTTGTTATGCTTTTGTTGATGGCTCTTTTGTCTATATTACTATATTTTACATTCTACGAGTTAAAAATTTCTACTATTTTTTGTTCTGTAGTTGATATCTTCTTCCTTTGTATGCTAGGAATACTTTATTTTATTATGTTTTGGTTTAAATGGATTAAATTTTGGTGTTGCAGCTTTTCAGTGTGTAATATATTAGCAATAAAAAATGTGCATGTTTTTAAAGTACAAGTTACTATTGCATATATTACATTTTAATTTATCATACTTAGTTGGCCAAAGAGATTTCTTTGTCAAATTTTGTAGTGTGTTCCTATTTCGCTCATTTGCTTATACAAAGAGGAATGACAAACCCACTGTATGCAATAGAGTTGAGGGAGAGATAATATATTTAAGACATAAAAGATTAGGTTGATACTTGATTGAATTCTGTTTGACATACTTTACCGGTTGCCTAGTTTGTGTGGATAAGTCAGTAAACAATAACATATACTTTATAAAAAAACATAGTGGATGCAGAGAACTTATTTACTATTGTTCAAAATATTTTGGTCCTTTCTTAGAGTTGGGATTTAAGGACGTATTTTTTGTGTTTGAAGATTATAATTTACCTCTTCTTCTATTGGTTGGAGTAGCCCTATTATTCATTTTAGTAGCAGAGTAATCTCTAGCCAAGCAATAAATTCAGAGTAAATGCACTGTATGCTTGTACAAGGAAAAATACCTGGCTCAAAGATCTAAAAGATTATTGATTTATTTGGTAACAATAGACTGTGAGACATTAGGATTGGTCCCTATCACTAGTATTACAGTGAGTCTTTTCATGCAACGTTCAGATTATAGAATTTGATTATAAAATTTGATTATACAAATATTTAGTTTATTACTTCTTGTTACAAGGGCTAGCTGGCCAAGTGGGTACAATAAATTACATATGCTTTGAGCAAGGTCTTATCAACAGTGGGGGCAATGAACATGCTAATTTTTTATTATTTACTGAATTCATTGTAAAGAAAGGGAAAGAATGATACAAGAATATGATCTTGCGCTTCCTTGTTCAACAATTAACTATATTTGTAGCTACATAGATCTTTTCCTTTGCAAAAATATATAATGTCATATTTTCCTAATTTATTTGAAAAAAATTGAATAGTACACATAGTAGCATTTGATGCAATAGCTGTAGATTCATAGATAGCCGTGCCATATGCAACACATTATACAATTGCAAAGTTGACCTACCCCAAATGCAGTGAACGTATAGTTAATTCATGAAATCTTAGGTTAACCCATGAAATATTAGGTGAGTGTTGGGTTTTGTTTTTGCTCATTCTTGTTTATTTATCATTTGTTGGAAAGCTTGTGGGTAGTTTAGCCTTTTGCATGTTCATTATTCTATAAAATTCAGCTATAAATGAATAGCTTCGATGTGTCTTTATGGTACCTGATAACTAGAAGTATTGCTTATTGTCCTTAAATCCTGACTAAAGGAAAAATGAAAATATATTTTAAACAATACAATGTTAGTGGCGAGGCGACTATTTGAAAATAAAGTGCAATCAATGCAATAGTAAACCTCCCAGTCAGTACACAAATGAACATAGTCCATGACATATAATACACTATTCATAAATATGAACCATAGAAAGATCAACAAAATTTGCAAAAGAATATACCAACACGATAAGTTTTTGTGAAAATTCCCCGTTAGCCATTGTAACAACAACCAATTATGATAAATATTTAAGAACAAGGAACTCATCAACATGGTACACTGCCATAGAATAACAAACATGCAAGACCGAAACTAAAAGCTAAAAATAGACAAGCTTTTAAACAAACAATAATAAGCACAAATAAAACCCAGTACTCGCACGAGATTTCATGAATTAGCTATGCACTCACTACTTCTGTACTTACCAGTCTTTCAACACATCTTGTACAATTTGATTTCCAAGCTTTGTTGATACACTATTACACACACAAGAAATAGACAGATAATTAATGCATTCACTCTCCTGTTATCCCCTGCTATGCATATGTTATCCACTGTAACCATTTGCACTGTTATTCCTTCTAACAACAAGCAATACTTCTAGTTATCAAGTATCACAAATACACAATGAAGCCATTGACAACAATTGCACTTCTATAGAATAACAAACATGCAAAACCACAACTAACAACTAAAAGAACCATAGGATTTTCGATGAACGGTAAACAAACGATAATAAATTTTGCAAAGAGAATAGACCAAACTAAAAATACACAAGCTTTTTAACAAACAAAAAACAAACAATAATGAGCACAAATAGATCCCAATTCTTGCCTCATGTTTCATAAATTAACTATGTACTCGTTGCTTCTGCACACACCATCCCTACAACACATCTCACACATTTTTCTTTCCAAGCTTTCCACATACTGTACTATCCACTCAAGCAACAAACACATAATTAATGCATTCACTGGCCCCACAATCCAAAAGACCTTGCTCAAAGCACACGTAATTTAATGTACCCACCTCCCCACTAGCCCTTCTAACAAAAAGCACTAGTTCTAGTTCTCAAGTATCATAAACACACAACAAATCCATTGATGGCCATTGCACTTTTATAGAATAACGAATATGCAAAACCACGACCAATAGCTAAAAAACCCATAGGCTTTTGAATGAACAATTTAAACAAATGACAATAAACACAAACAACGATCGAAGAACAAAACTAGAAGCTAAAAACACACAAGCTTTTCAACAAACAAGAATAAGCACAAATAAAACCCAGGTCTTGCCTCAAGTTTCATCAATTAACTATGCATTTACTGATTTTGTACCCACCAACCCTCCAACACAACTCACAAATTGTGCTTTCCAAGCTTTCTTGACAGCGTGCTATCCACCTAGGCAAAACACACATAATTAACTCATTCTCTGCCCCATAGTCTAGTAGACCTTTCATAAGACACATGCAATTTAATGTACCCACTTGCCCTATTAGCCCTTCCAATAACAAGAAATTCTTCTAGCTATCAAGTATCATAAACACACAACAAAGTCATTGAAGACCATTGCACTATTACACAATAAGAAAGATACAAAATTGCAATCAACAACTAGAAAACCCACAAGCTTTTGAGTGAATGATAAGAAAATGATAATAAAAGAAAATAAAACTTGACACTCGCCTAAGATTTCAAAGTATGAAAAATAAACAGATAACCCACTCACCAGTTGCACACCATTCCTTCAGCTCCTCCCTCATTCAAGTACTGGATAGAATCATAAGCGTCAGAAACAAAAACACAAGCTTCCCAACAAACAACAAACAAATAATAAGAAAAAACAAGCACTTTCCAACATGCAAAAGCATAATCAATAGCTAAAAAACTCACAAGGTTTTCAACAAACCATGAACAAACAAGAATAGACACAAAAAAACCCAACAGTCGCCTAAGATTTCATCAATTAACCATGCATTCATTGCACATATACTCACATGCAAAGAGGAATTGAAGAAATACAAAGCCCATAATCTTTCCAACAAACAATAATAAAACAAGAAATAAGCACAAACAAAATCCAACACTCACCCAACATTTCATGAACTAGTTATTTGTTCACTGCATGTTCACCCATGGACTTATTAAGTATCACAGATCACAACCCAATCAAGTATCTCAAATACATAGCCCAACCATTCACTAGCAACTTGCACTTTTACAGAATAACGAATATAGCTAAAAAAACCACAAGCTTTTCAACAAATGATACATAAACAACATTAAGCACAAACAAAACCCAACACTCACCTAAGAATTCATAAATTGACTATGCATTCACTGCACATCTACCCACATGCAAAAACACAACAAAGAGCTAAAATACCCACAAGCTTTCCAACAAACGATAGTCAAACAAGAAAAAGTATAAACAAAACACAGAGCTCCACTAAGATTTCATGAATTGGCTATGCGTTCACTGCATGTGTACTCACATTACAAAAGACATTGCCTAACGAATTCAATTTTCCCTATAACACTTCTAGTTATTAAGTATAAAAAACAAATAGATGTGCCACTTAATAGTTGTACATCGCAAACACTACACAGAATGACAAACATTGAACATGACAACCCACAACCAGAAACACACATGATTCTCAACAAATAGTAAACAAACAACATGCAAATTAACCAAGCATTGTTTTCTTATCTTCGCACCAACTGTGTAATACATACCGTGAGTTTTGCATTTAATGCATTAAACATGCAAATTTACTACTTTAGTACCGATACATTTCCAAAGGTTGTGTATCATTCATTTTTGTTGAAGTGAATCAACAAATTAGGAACCCATTATATTTTTGGAAAATAGTCAATTATTGCATGCAAATTATGCCGCCCTTGGAAACAAGGTACTCGCTATACAAGTAGTCAACGCATGTTTAATGCATTGAATTTGCTATAACTACTACATCATAAACAATAGTATATTAAATGTAAGTTCTGCAAGATATGTTTTCCAAAACATTTAGACATTAAATAGAAATCTTGAAAACTTAGCCAATAGGCTAACAACTACCTCTAACCTACCATGACTAGAAATATTATTCACTATTATAAGGCCCAATTGCACAAATAGGTGATTAGATAACAAAAGACATGAAACAATTGAAGCCAATAAGCAGGTTACAATTGTAAGATCTCATTTGCAATTGAGCAATAATAAATATTTATTCTATCTCTCTATTGCTTCATGTAAGCTTATTACTTTTCCCTGTTAAAGAAAAGTGCGAAAATAAGAGCATATTATATATTTTGCAAATATTCAATGCCTAAATGAAAATTATGCCACCTTTTGTAGATAGATAGTGGATGCTGAAGTAGTGATTGCATGTTTCATGCATTAAACACTCTGGCTCATAGATCAAAAACAATAGTCTATTGAATGCAAAATGTGCAAGATAATATGCTACCCATAGACATGAGACATAGAAGCATATGTATAGGAACAATATACTATTGATGATTGGTTAGTGTGATTGTTTATCATACTTGATAACTAGATGTGTTGCTCATTGTTACAAAGAAAACTTAGTAGAAATAAAACCCATCACTAGCATAAGATTTCATGAATTAGTATCCACTAGCACTCCAATACATATCGTACAATTTGCATTTAATGGATTAAACATGTATTCACTGCTTCATGATCAAATATTTCCTAGAATATATAATGTTCCTTTATTTTGCTAGTCTAGTTAAATGAAAGTGAATAAAATGTAATTTTCAAGGACAAAAAATATGAGCATAAATCCTGACTATAGGAAGAAGACAAAAAATTTAAACAACATGATGTCATTGACCAAGCGACTAATTGGAAAGAAAATGCAACAAATGCAATAGTAAGACCTCATGGACTGGATACATTTGTTTCGTTGGACCTTATAACAAGAAGAAATAGTTTTGGTTGAAAGGTTTCACATATGAACAAAAAACATGGAGAACTAAAAACATACAACCTTTTGAACAAGCAATAAACAAACAAGAATTAAGTATGCATTTTCTCTTGCATACTTGCCAGCTTTCAAATACACCTTGGACATTTTGCATTTAATGTATATAGAACCAGAAGTGTCTAGATTATAGAATTTGATTTGTTTGCAAGTGTTATGTATCAATTGCATCCATTGCATTTTGTGTGAAAAAGCTCACACATATTGGATTTAGTCTTAAAATATTTGTCAAAATTTATTGTGTGCTTTTATGTTTCATGTCTTCCCTTGGAAACCATTTGCAGGCGTCTCATGCTTCTCTGTTGCAGGGTGCTTTTGGCATGGGTACCGGTAAGGTGAATGGCTCCTGCATCGATGCAGCGCATGCAGAGCTCTACCGCGGAATTTTTCCCCTGATTCCCAGCTCCGGGCGGTGGTCGCGGGTAAGGGCGGGTGACTGATTTGGCTACGTAAACAAATCTTCCTGCGCGGCTCTTCGAGGGTGGCCTTGGCCCTGGTTTTCCCTCCCCATTACTGCCTTAGCGGATCTCAAAGGCGGAGGAAGAGCAAATAGAGGAGAACATTTTTGAGCCTTACCGAGACTAGAGTTATTCTCATTTATCCAAGGGATTTTGGGCCTAACTCTTTAGCTTCCATTACTTATTATTGATTTCCATGTGGAATGGCACTTTCTAATTCCTTTGGTAAAAAATATTTTTCCTATAAGGGGTTTTAGTGGGCTAAGTTTGATAAATGCCTGTGACATAAACATCATTCTTGTGATAATTTTTAGCCGAGAATAAATTCTGTTGATGATTGCTTCCTTTGCATGCTGATTCTTAAATCCTCGCTTCCGGAACTTTTTAGCAAGTATCCCTGACATTTGGGTATGTACTGCCTTTACCTTAATTTATGGTTTGACTTTGAAGTTAGCGGGTGATGCCCTAGGTGATTTCTTGTTGGTGGATGCTGCTACTTCTGACATACTTCATTCCACCTTTGCCCGAATTTTGGTTGAAATGGATGTTTCAAAAGCGTTGCGTGCTAAAATTTTAATTAAAACTTCAAAGGGTTCTTGGATACAATCCTTGGACTATGAAGGGATTCCCTTCTGCTATAGAAGATGTTTTAAAACTGGTCACACTGCTGTACAATGTGGTTTTGAGAAAAAAGGCTTCAACTTCTTGGTGGAAAGGTGTCTCTCAACAACATTATATGGTTGAGAAGATTGATAATCAACATAGGAGCTTTTCTGAGGTGGTTGCCTCAGAATCACAAGCTCGTGAGGCATCCCCTTCAGATGTCTCTTCTGGTGGGGTTGTTGAAACTGAACGTCTTGTAGAAACCCCTAAAGTTCGTGAGGTGGCTGCTTCTGAATCTCTGGGTATTGGCACGCCCCCTCCGGTCGATTCAAATGGTGGGGTCACTAAGGCAACCCCTATTGAGTCAACGACTACCATTTCAAGGGAAGGTGCCTTGGCTTTCCTTTCTGGTGGCTCTTTAGAAAATTCCTTATCTCTGCAAAGGAATCAAGATGTTACCCCTAATACTTTGGCTGCTGGCTTTCATCTTCATGAAAGTGGTGAGCTAGCATGGCACGGTAAGGCATCGCAAGTGGAAGATGGCTGGATCATTGTTAAGGGAAAAAAAGATAAATCCTCTCGGTCATCTTTCGACATGACTCTCCACTCCCACAAGAAAAATATTAAATGTAAATCTTAATTGGTCTTGTTTTGGAGTTGGTCTTTCTCGTTGGCTGCTTCTTGTATTTTCTGTAACCTTGCTCTTTTTTGTTAAAGGGTTCCAGATCCCTTCAAAATCTATTTTTCCTTATATCAAAAACATGTTCTATGTCATGGACTATGCTCATCTGTCTATTTTGTAATTGTAACATGGACCATTGGTTGTAACTGCAGGGTGTGAAGTGCTGATATAAATCTCAAGCAAGTGCCAGACTTGGTTCTTTTGAACAACAAGGTTAGGGTCTTGCATTATTCCCTCTTGCCGTATTTGGTGCTGAAATTCTGAATTCCCAAGAAACTAACTTACAAATAGGTATATGTATACAGTGGAAACATTATCTATGCATATTTATTCAAGGGTAAACGCTTTGATCGTAGAGTTTCATGAACTGCATACAAACTATTCAATAATACCACTTAAATCTGGTTTGAACCTTGGTGACAAGAATAACAATGTGAGCATGTTTCTTTTGCAGAGATAAATCTATATAATTGTAATTATGGGATGTGTAGCTCATTGGTTAAATATTTGTGAATCATGTATTGCTTCTAAGATTGCAAGGAAGAGGAAAGAGACAAGCTATTTTGGTCTATAGAGAATGTAGGGAAGTGCTATAATTTTTTTGGCATTTTTCATGACTTTAACATTCATGAAATTTATCAAGAAATTACAAGTCATGGTATTTGCCATGAATTTTATAGCGCTTCTTACTGCATGCACTGGAGGGCAAGAGTATTTTGATGCATGTGCCTCAGATTTTTGACATGATGATTATGTGCATAACATGTTGCATAATCATCTCCTTCAACACAGGTGATCCAAAAAATGTGTTCAACACTCTCAACTATATAGTGTTCACATGTTTTGTTAATTTTTGTATGCTTAAATGAATAGTAATCATCTACAAAAAAAATAAATTTGGATTGGCCAAGTAAATATTAGAAATTATGCAAGTGTAAAAATTAAGAATTGAAGTACTATCTATAGAAATAAAACCATGTGTATCTAGATCATAGAATTTGATTCGTTTGCAAGTGTTACATGTATCAACTACACTGACCTCATTTTGTGTGTTAAAGTTCACACAATTTTGATTTAATGCTTAAGGCATAATTTCTTGGGTGCTTTTTGGTTTCATGTTTATGGATAGCATGTTATATGTGATGAACTATGCTCATTTGTCTAAATTGTAGATGTGATAGGGACCATTGTTTGCAAACAAATTGGGGATCAAAGATTCATATTGTTGCTAGCGGAACTGGTTTTTGAAAAACATGCTCCAAGGTTAGATTCTTGTATCATTCTCGTGCTCACTTTGCAATGAAAATTAAAGCTTGCAATGCATTTAAGTATTATCTATTAGGAGAGTTGTGAACAATAAAGGACAACAATTGTTCAAGAAACTAGTTTATGAAATATACATATGAGCTTAGTTAGAGACTTGTTATGTGGTTTATAAACATGAAACTATTTTCCCTTCACAAGCATGTTGATTTTGCAAACATGGATATGCATAATTGTAATGATGGAATATGGAGGCCATTGGCTAATTATTATAGAGACCTATGATTGGTTAATTGCTATAGTGTTAAGGAGTCCATTGGAAAAGTTAACACAATTTGCATTAGTAATTAAAAATTTGTTAACATATACAATGTTCTATTTTCCTAATTTACTTAATCAAACATGAATAGTATACATGCTACAATCAATAGACAAAGAGATAAATCATGGTTTTTAGACATGAAAAATATGTCTACGAGTCCCAAGTACACAATGTTTCCATATTTTACTAATTTTCTAGGACTATGATTACTAATAGACTTACTGTAAGACAATCAAGTTGGATTAGACAAGTGAATATTACAAATGCAAGTGAGTAATTGAGCGTCAAAGATCATAGAGTTTGGATTTAATTCTTCAATATTTGGAAAAAATTATTGTGTGCTTCCTTGTTACATGTTTATCAATAGCATGTTCTATGTCATACAGTGTGCTTATCTCTTTGAATTGTACCTGTGATAGGAACCATTGGTTGCAATTGAAGTGTAGGACAAAGATCTATATTGTTGCTGTTAGACTTGCTTCTTCAATAACCACCTGCAAGGTCAGATTCTTATATCATGCTTCTACTTTGTTTGCATTTAAATTTAATTCTTCCAATGTGTGTGACAATTATGAATTGGAAGAGTTGTGAACAATAAAGGAGAATGCTGGTTCAAGAATCTAACTTTCCAAAGAAACAAATGGGCATATTATATGACATGCAATTCAATTCACAAACATGAAACTATTTTTTTGTTGTAAAGCACATTACTTTTGCTATCAGAAATGTGCATAATTGTAATCATGAGATATACAATTTATTTGTTAAATATTTTGCATAATTTATGTTGTTTTGCTATTTTTCTATTTCTCTTAAACTAATATCAATAATAGACCTACTACATTAATCATGCACTTGCTACTATAGTTCCAAGCAGCGCACTAGCAACTGTTATGCAATTTGCATTGAATGGTTAAATGTTTACCAAAATATATAGTATTCTATTCTCCTGAATTAGTTAAACAAAAATGTACAATAGGGATATCGATAAGAATTAGTACTAAATACATTGGCCAACATGATTTAAATTGTGTAAGCATTTGATGCATTGACTATGTATTCAGTGCTCCAATGGCTATTGGCCTATCAACAAAGTTTGCAAAAACTATATTTAATGCCTTGATGTTTACAAAAAATATTGTGCTAGTCTATTTTTTTGAAAATTTAATCATTTGCTTCTATGTTTGATGCTTATGGACAACACGTAATGAATTTAACATGTATTGACTACATCAATAATACTGGTTTCCTATTCTATCAATTTACTTTAACAAAAAATAAACAAAAGACGTACCCCAAGCAATAGAAAAAGAGATAAATTCTTTATTTTCTTTTATTTGCAAATGAAACCATTGCAATATGGCATTCAATTCGTCTATTTTATGGTTAGTTGTTGGATTAATAAAATTTTCTCATTTTCCCTAAAACAATCTTTCTTTTGCAAATGGTCTTTGCTTTCTAAACAATAGAACATTTATGTTTGGTTCAACATTCTTTACAGAATTTGTAGATCATATTCTTGTGCATTAATCAAAAGACACATTTTTCTCCACTCTATAGTGTCACATGTTCACATGTAATAATTTTTCCATTTTTATTATTTATGCACTTAGTCCAACAAGACATGGAGAAGCATTTCTTTATACACCTATTCACTATTAACATATTACAAGGTACTGACATTGATCATGCATGCCACTAAGCTGACTTTATTGTTTTAGCTGGCACTTTTCAATACTATAAACAGACTAGAATCTCAGTCATTTGCTTGCACAAAGAAGAATAGTACATCTACTTTACGCAATAGAAAAAGAAATCAATGATAGAATTCACACATGAAAGATTTAGTTCATAGTTGATTTAGTTTTCTTTGATTCCCAAAATCCTACAAACAAGATATGTTATTAAATATACTGTCGACTCTTACAATAAAGTTCTTATTAATTATAGAATTCATTGACCATTAATTACTTTATGTTTATGGGTTGCATTTAACATGTCATCGAATATGCTCATTTGTATCATTTTCCTTTCTAACAGGACCCATTGGTTACAATTTGAGCATGAGACAAAAATCTACATTGTTGCAAATGCAGTCAATTGTTAAACAAGAAGATACAAGATCAACATTTTAGAACATTGTTGCTTCTTTGTTTGTAGTGCAAAAATTAACGTTTATACAAAAGAACAATTTCCTTGTCCTCCATTTACATGCATATTACATAAGGTTCAACATATATGCATATTAAGGCCTATTAGCATTTCCAACAATCTAGTTCTATATGCATTATGATTAGAAACAAGATATCAAAGTATGAAAACAATAGACGCTAATAGGTATGAATATGCAAAGTGCTAACAAGTATGCAATATAGACAATGTACTAAAAGAAAATTAACTATGTAAAGTAGGTACATTTAAGTACAACGTCGAAGATTATCTGTTTGATTTGTTACAAACACTATTAAACAATTAGTACACATCGGTTGAGCTACACAAAAAAGCAGTAGATTAATTTTTGACTTCTTTAGCAACAAAAGAGAAAGATGTAATTAGATCATATTACCTTGAACTAGACCCCAAAAGTCTCTATAGATTGCACAAAGTGCATGACTCAAACACATACCTATGAAAGATGCGCCTCTGGGCGCAGGGCCACAAGCCACAAACAACGAAAGTGGCTTGTGGGGAAACATATTCTGTATACAATGGCTATCCAAGTGGCTAAGTATACAAATATTTGTTTGGTCAACAACATCATGGAAAAAGTACTTGCACTTTAACAATGTGCCCAATTTACCATAATATTCCACTTTGTTCCATGAACCAACCCCCCAAAGAGGGCATTTTGAACCACTGCTAAGAATTTAGCTACAAAATACAAATGCGCAACAACCAGTTAGGTTAAATCAACTTAAAAAACTAATTAGAAACAATATACAATATGAAACTACAAATGCTAACAAAAAGAAAAAGTTAGAGTGGCAAGAGTAATTCTATTTATACACTCAAACATGAGTACCTCAATCACAACTCTATTGTAAGACTGCAACACCTTAAACGCTTTATTAGAAATATGCTAAAACTATCATGTTCGAATCTTTAAAGACAAATATGCTGAGGAAATGATTTTCTGAACATTACTCTTTGGCAAGCCACGTAATGACGACATACTAAAAAACTTTACATATCACAAAATCACACAATGGGAAGTTTTACAATCAAACAAAAAATTTGCATAGCACACGACAAACATATTTTTCAAAATTATTAAGATACTAATACTGCAGGTCTTGTCTACAATGTCCATAAGAATACAAAAGGGCCAACTAAAAGGACATAAGCTAGTTGCAAAGGATGTTATACACAAACCAAATCTTGAAAGAATTCTAAACTTAGATATTGGATATGTTGACTTCAAAACCATAACAATATCTCCATATTATACACAACAACTTAAGAAAAATGTTTTTGCAATGATACGACAGCTAGGACCACCAACATTCTTTTTGACTTTTAGTAGTGCTTAACAAAATTGTGATCCTTTAATAAGCACGCTACAAGAATT
>VDFB02388429.1:47500-65330 GCA_007258455.2 Sequoia sempervirens | reverse complement strand
ATTCCTCCCAACAACTTCAATACCCCTCCAGATCCTAATACAAGCAACAATCCATCCTATCCACATGTCTCCAAGCAGTACCTTTGAAAGGACAGACAGGCCCAGACTGAACCACAGAAGGAAAAGGCTATTCAAGTAAGCAAGGATAAGGTGGAAGAACTATATAAGGAAGTCTCTACTAATATGAGTGAGGAGCAGATGGATTCATATGTTGCGGAGGAATTCAAGAAATTAAAGGTAAACCTTTCTGCATTTGAGTTGTTAAAGTTTCCTGCAATTAGAAGGGTTGTCTTAAGTACTTATGATGCAAATTCGAAGTTAGTGGATAAGTCTTCTGGTGAGCGTGTTAGCCAAACTTCCAGTTTTCAGCCTGTGAACACATAAAACCAGACACAAAACCGGACTAACCCGCCTCCTGGGGATAAGGGAAAAGAAAAGGATAGGACTCAAGTGGCTCAAGTAGACACTCAACCCACTTTGTTTCAAGGAAAGATGGAAACTCCACTATTTCTAATCTCTGTACGAATATTTGGAAAGAATCTGCATAATTGCTTATTAGATTCTGGTGCTTCCACCAATGCGATGCCATTCGGAGTTTGTAGAGCCCTAGGGATTACACCGGCTGATTCCCAGAAGAAGGTGACTTAGTTAGACAGAACTGAAGTAAGTGTGGTGGGGGAACTTAACATGATTCACATGCAGATAGCTTCAGATCTAAGAATCCAATAGGTTATTAACATTCAGGTAGCTGATATTCATGATGCATATAGTTTGATCCTAGGAAGAGATTTTACCAAGGCTCTGAATGGGTATGTGTCTATGGACCACTCTCACATGTGGTTGCCCTGGAAAGGAGTGCCTAATCAGATTAGGATTGAGAGAGAGCCTAGAATGAAGTACATGATAATAGAATACCAAAAGACTTCAGTAGAGGTCCTTATATCAGAAGCTGGAATGGGAAACTACCTGCTATCGGCTCAATACGAAGAATCAGATGTAGAAGAGGTGCTGATGTTGCATAAAATGCCAGCTGAGGTTGGGACAGGGTCCGGCCATACTGAGGTTCTGACAGAATTAGTTGAAGAGGAAGAACCTAAAGACAAACAGATTAACTTATTGGGTGATTTCCAGGAATTCATTAGGCAATGTATGGAGAACTAGACTCACCTGGGGAAGAGGACAAGCTTTAAGGAGTTACTCTTACCAAATTGGTGTAGAGTCCACAATGCTTCTCACTCAGAGTTGGAGTGTTGTCTATGTCAGATAGCAGTAAAACAAGTACAAAAATGCATGAATCCAGCTCAGACAGTCAAGGCAGATGAGCAGAATCTTCAAGAAGAGTGCAAAAGCCAGAAACCTGTGGTGACTGAGGCAGCCTCTAATACTGATAAACCAAAAGACAGAATGAAGAAAAATACCACTGCAGAATACTAGACTCTTAAGTTTGATGGATCTAAGTCCAAGCAGGGAGTTGGGGCTGGGTTTGAACTGATTAGTCCAAAAGGTAGGAATTTCTTTGCAGCTCATAGGCTCCAATTTCATTGCACCAATAATGTAGCAGAATATGAAGCTTTAATTCATGGACTCCTTATGGCACTCAAGAAAAAGGTCAGAATTCTACAAGTTTTCAGAGATTCAGAATTAGTAGTCAAACAAGTAAGAAAGCAGTATGCGTGTCACGATAGGAGAATGACCAATTATAGGCATAGAGTGTGGGACCTCATTGAGGGATTTGATGCTTTTAATATCCAACTGGTCCCAAGAAAGAGGAATCAAACTGCCGATTCTCTGGCCCAAGCAGCCAGCACTTTACAGCCCCTATCCATGTCAGGATTGAAGAAGTTTACTGTTGAATTAACTCCTGTGCCATCAGTCCCAGACAATGTGACTAATTTTCAGGTGTTTGAGGATGATAAACATATCCTGAACTTTATCACAAACACAGATGTCTTTGCTTCACAGATCATTGATGAAACAGAACTTCAAGAAGCAGAATTGGATCTAGAGGATGTGTTGAATTTGAAGTCCAATACTATTCCAAGGGGAATGGTACAGTTAGAGAGAATTTTCGACATGGACAAGATTAGAGATCAAGAATGAGACTCCAAGAAGGAGTCCATCAGTGGACAGTGTGACCCTCACAATGTGGGTACTGAAGACAATATCAAGAACATTTTCATTGGCAAGGTCTGCACTCCTGAAGAAAGACGGGGTATAATCAGAGCCCTACATGATTTTCCAGATATAGTGGCATGGGATTATAAAGACTTGAAGACTTATGACACATCCATCATAACTCATACTATACCTCTGAAGCTAGGCGCTAAACCTTTCAGACAGAGGCAGAGACCTATTAATGCACTGTTGGAACCACTCATACAGAAGGAGGTTTAGAAATTGCTGTCTGCTAGAATCATATTTCCTGTCAGGCACTCAACATGGGTGGCCAATCTGGTTCTAGTAAGAAAGAAGAATGGTGAAATTAGGCTCTGTGTTGACTTCAGAAATCTGAACAAGTCATCAAAAAAAGATAATTACCCAGTTCCCTCTTTGGATGAAGTGCTACAAGTGGTCAATGGATCGCAGATGATGTCCTTTCTGGACGGTTATTCATGGTATAATCAAGTGATGGTCCAGTATGAGGACAGACACAAGACTACTTTTACAACTAAGTGGGGTACCTTTGCCTACAGGAGGATACCATTCGGGCTTATTAATGCAGGGGCCACATTCCAGCGAGCTATGGATATCGCCTTCAAAGACATCATAGGGAAATGCATTATCATTTACATGGACGACCTGACTGTTTTCTCCAAGAACAGAGGGGATCATATCTCGGATCTACGTAAAGTATTCCAGAAGTGCAGAGAATTTGGCATCTCCTTGAATCCCAAGAAGTGTATTTTCAGAGTTATAGAAGGCAAGTTGTTAGGACATGTCATATCAGAGAAAGGGATTGTTATAGACCCGGAGAGGGTGGAGGCCATCCTAAAAATTTAGCCACCTGCCAGCAAAAAAGAGATGAAGTCCTTCTTTGGTAAGATCAACTTTGTCAGGAAATTCATCACTGGATTTGCTGAGATTGTGAAGCCATTGAATGCTATGTTGAAACAAGATGCCAAGATCGAGTGGACTACAGAAGCGAAGGAGGCCTTTGCTTTGATTAAGAGAGCCATTACTGATGCTCCAGTATTGGTGAGTCCAGATTATAGCAAATCCTTTTATATCTATTCTTTTGCTTCCGACCATTCGTGTGCTGGAATGCTGACACAAAAATCTGATGAGGGGAGTGAGCATCCCATTGCTTTCATGAGTGCACCATTGAAGGATGGTGAGCTGAAATACCCAAGTGTGGAGAAGCAGGCATATGCCCTTGTTCGAGCAGTAAAGAAGTTCAGGCATTATATCCTTAGAAACAAGGTGTTTGCAATTGTTCCCGACTCTGCAGTTAAGTTGCTGCTGATGCAGAATGAGTTAGGGGAGCGCAGAGCTAAATGGGCGACCATGCTTCAGGAGTATGACATTGAGATCCAACCGATGAAGCTGGTAAGAGGACAAGGACTCACCCAGACCATGGCAGAGATAGGCCCTGAATTGTCCGTTCAGAATTATAATGTTGAAGAGGTTTCCCCAGATGGCTGGTATGATGATATAGTCTATTATTTGTTAAATCAATGACCACCAGCTCACCTTAATGCAGTACAGAGGTGGGCCTTAAGGTTGAAAAGCGACGGTTTCATGCTGAAAGGAGCTGTCCTGTACAAGAAGACTCATGAAGGCATTTACCTGAGGTGTCTTGGGAAGCAGGAAGCTGAAAGGGTAATGAATGAGTTTCATGAGAAATATGGTACTAGTCATGGTTCTGAGATTGCTACTGCGAATCAGATTTTGAGGGCAGGGTACTACTGGCCTACACTGGTCAAGGATGTTCATCATCATGTACGGACCTATCACATTTGTCAGACTGCAGTAACAAGAGAAAGGTGTGCAGCACTTCCGCTCTAGTCAGTCACAGAGGTAAAATCTTTTGCTCAATGGGGTATGGACTTCATAGGCCCCATCAATCCACCATCCTCTGCAGGACACAGGTACATTCTCACCATAACTAATTACTTTACGAGATGGACTGAAGCTTTTTCTTGTAGGCAATGTACATCAGAGGTAGTAATTGATTTTTTAGAATCTGCCATTCTCAATCGGTTTGGATGTCCTGTTGCTGTTGTGTGTGATAATGGTCATGCCTTTGCCTCTTTGAGATTCTCAAACTGGGCCTTTGATCATGGCATTGTGGTAAAATTTGCATCTAATTATTATCCCCAGGGGAATGGTCTAGCTGAATCCTCTAACAAGAACCTGTTGACTGTCATCCGCAAACTATTAGAGAAGAACCCAAAAGACTGGCACACCGAGCTTCGGTTTGCTCTTTGGGCAGATCGTACCAAAGTTAAGTCCTCTATTGATACATCTCCTTATCATTTAGTGTACGGTCTGGAACCAGTTTTCCCTATCCAGCTCAAGATCCCAACTCTACAGTTTATAAACCAGTTTTATGATGAAGGGGATAGAAGGGAGGCTAGGTTAGCAGAATTATTGCACCTTGAGGAAAAACGAGACAATGCCCTTGAAAATTTTGCCAAACATCAAGGGGTAGTGAAGAGATGGTTTGATAGGAGAGCCAAAGTCAAGGCTTTTAGGATTTCTGACCTTGTCTTGTATTGGTATAAGCCTCATGATCAAAAAGGGAACCATGGAAAATTTGATAAATTGTGGCTTGGCCCATATCAGATTGCCGAAATACTGGGAGATAATGCCTTCCGTCTGAGGACTCTCACGGGAGAGGACATACCACTACCTATCAATGGGTAGTATCTGAAACATTATTTCCAGTCTTGAGCTGTTTTCAGCTCTTTGCTTTGTAAATAGTTAGTTTAGGTTGCTTTGTTTGCTTGCTTTGGTTAGAGTAGGTTTGCTTTGGTTTGTTTGTTTTGGTTTGCGTTGTTCTTGCTGTTGGTCCTTTCTCTTTTGGGGATTGTGGGTGCATCTGTATGGTAATGGTGGCAAGGCAGGTCTAATGTTCTTGGTATTTCCCTTACAAACTTTGATCATTTTTCCAGAATTCCATGGTATGAATTCTTTAACCTATGTCAATCCTCTTTATGATGAGGCAAAGGTTTTCTAGTCAGTCTGAACAATAATATATTGGGGTCTCATACCTTTAATCCTTAATATACCTGAAGTTGTGAAAGGTCCTTATAAGGTCTGGACAGGTGAAAAATCCTTTTCTGCTCTAGTGCCACTGTGGTTCTCGGCCCTGAGTGTGGACTTCACTGTTCACAGGTTGAATGAAGTGAGTAAAAAGAAAAGAGATATCAGTAAAATAAAAAGAGAGACAAATATATAGTGAAAATCATGAGGTTTAAATTCAACTTATCAGGGGGATCTAAATATCTCTACTGGGGCTATAGACGCCTAACTGGCAGTAGAGCTATGTTCAGGAGGATCATAGCGATAACCTCGTCAGGGCTATGGATGCCTGACTGGCAGCGAGGCTCTATCCAGGTTACTTTTAGAGTAAGAATCTTTACGTAGCCTACTCATACCATGTCTGGTTCTTCTTGCAACTGAGGGTAGGTAATAAATATATGTGCACACTTAGACCCTGGTATAGGAATGTCTGAATGGCTGGGAGTTTCTTTGTTTTAACTTAGGGTGGTGGTTGGGTATCTGAGTTGGAACCATGAGTTCTGGTTCTTGATTCCAGTTTGTCATCGAAATACTCAGGAGCATTTCCTCAGCAGAGTCACCATTTGTTGTGCAGTTTTTGCACACACGCCCACCTTGGAGTAGGGACCCTCTTTGTTTGGTGTCTTTGACCTTTGGTTCTATTAGATTTATCATTTTAGGGTCTTGACATGTTGGTCTTGCTGGCTTTGACCTTGCCTCGGGTTTGAATTGATTGAAAATGAGTTTTTGGCCAAGTCCGGGTTTTCGCTTGGATCCGGGATTTTCCAGATCTGGCAAATTTTCCCGGGCCCTAGTTCCTTGTTCATTTCTGGCAGGATTCTCCGATTCCGGGTTTCTGCCTTACTTAAGGATTTTCCGGTCCTGGCGGATTTTTCCGGATTCTGCCAAAATCTCGATCTTCCTCATTTCCCCGGTTTCTACACTTCTGCGGAATCCGTGTTTCCGTGCATTATGGAATTTTCTGAAATTCCGCTTGGGGCTCGGGTTTCCGGACTTGTCAGAAATGTCTTATCGCGCATTAATGGTTGAGGTACCTTCGCTCAGGCGGGTATAAGGGTGGATTTAGGGCAATTTTAGCACCATTCTAACTTCATTGCTCCCTTGCTGATTGCTCTGGCAATTGAAATTTATGTTTGAAGCTTTGAGAATTGATCTTAATTTGTTTGCGTGATGATTGCTTGAGTGCCGGTGTCGGTTTTTCATTGCTTGGACGTGTTTGCTGCGAGGGTCGCCTTTTCAAGCTCGAACTTCTTCCGCTTCGATCCATGGTATGTAGTCATTGCCCTTTCGTTTTCCTTGTATGGTGATTGAGGGTCTTGCATTGGGTATTATTAGATTTGGGTCGGCCCTTGATTGATTTTGGTTTCATATTTATAGAGCTGGGGTTTGACCCGTTTTTAGTTATGGAACCCTACTTCCCTTGCCCTATGAGCTCTATTTATCCGTGAGGTTGCGTATGTTTCCTTTAGATGAAATTCTGGGCTTGATTGCTTGTTCCTTTAGTGCGGAATCCGCCATATCGTGCGAAGTTGGGGTTTCTCTTCGGTGTTTGGGCCCAGAGCGAAGATCTCATTTTGTTTGAACGATTTTGTCCTTGTATCTTGTTGACTTCTTCGTCTTGTGAAGATTCGAGTGCTTTAGGTAAATCCTTAGCCGATACTTTAGACCCTAAAGCTTGCTCTGGTTTTAATGGCGGAGATTTGATTATTCGATTTAGGGCATCATCGTTTTGATATGGGAATTTGTCCTTTGCAAGTTTCTGGGACTTTGGGGTCCTTTGTGCTCTGAATTTCATTGATTGTCGTCAGTTCTGAGATCATTCGAGCTTAGGTGGGGAGGATCCCGTGGTCGTTTGAGTTTTGGTTCGCGTTTTCCCCTTTTTTGGGTTTCTGAGGTCATCGCGAAATTTCCTCGCTTTTGGATTTTCCCGGTTTGGACTTATTCTGCGGACTAGGGTCATTTCCGGCGCATTTTAGGTCATCCGTGAAAATCCGTTCCATCCAGATTTTTTTGGATTTACTGTCCGATTGTGTCCTTTCAAATGTTTCGGTGATAGGATTAATGGCACGGTTGTATAATGCTTATTTCTTGTTGCCAATGAGTGAATTCAATGATTATCCTTTGTTTTTTCATCTGCACTAATGATTTATTTGACTAATGATGCTTTGGCAGCAGGAATCCGTCTGGGTTGGATTTCTTTGAAATTCTGCCCCGACGGTATTTTCCCGGTTTGCATGATTTTTCCGGACTATTTGATTTCTCCGGATCTCGAAGGATTATCATTTGGCAATGGATTTTGATTGATTTATATGATTTTGTGCCACCCTTTCGGATTGGAATATGAGCAATAATTGAATACTAATGACGATTTTTGGATATGCAGGCTCAATCAAGCAAGGCGACTGCTAGGAAGTCCGAAGGTGGCACAGAGGTTTCATCCATCTCTGAGACAGAACGACTACGACTGGACATGAAGAACCAGCTTCCTAAAAGCAAGGTGTCTTCTGTGTGGGCCGAAGTATCAGATACTAATGTTGGTGCTTGGCGATATGAGGAGTTCAAACAGAGAACGGCCGAGAAAGATCAGTCAGCCCTGAGACAACGGATGATGAACTCCGGATTGGTACATGTGGCAGGGTTCCCTCCGGCAGTTCAGTGCTATGAATTAATCTTGGAGTGCGCTCGACAATACGACTTTGATACACAGAGAGTGATCAGCACTGAGGGGAGAGTCTTGGCCAACTTCAGTCCGGCCTCCATTGCGCAGGCTTTCAGTATGCCAGATCTTCCTTTAGTGTGTGCCTTGACTATTGACACTGCCAGGACCTACTATGAGAATGAGCCAGTCAAGGCTCAGTAGATGATCAACTCGTGGCTAGAGAAGCCAAAATCCCATCATTTGAAGTTGCCCAAATAGCTGCACAGGGTAAAATTCAGGTCAGATGTATATGATGCCATCACACTTCTGAGCAGGGTGGCCGGATTGAGAAGTGCAGGGGTATTGGAGAATTGGATGGTCCATGTGATCCAAAATTAGTCAAGGGACCAATTATCACTGGGCAAGGCTCATCAGTGCTGAGATTGATAGACAGTTTAGGAATGTTTTGGAGGCAAAGAAATTCACTATGTCCTCATATGTAATGTATGTGTTGGCCATCTCCTACCCCTACAAAGGTCTGAATCCGAGGGGAACAATCGGGCAAGACATAATCTATGAAGTGTATCCGGAACTACATCTTGGGCACAAGGTTTACAGGAGGGAAAATGATGCATTCACCATGCATATCACCCGGACACTCCAAAATGCTGAGCACCTCAGATTATCTGATGGAGCTAAAGGACTAATCAAGAACTACAGAGCATGGTTTATCCAGTTCCCTACATTCACTTACCTCAGGATTGATGGATGCCCAGTTACTCCTTACAGGTTGCCTCGGTATCCCACTGACCACATTGTGCTACTGGAAGTTGTAAGACAGATCTATGAATTTGATGCAGTGGTGAAGAGGGAGAAGCACAAAACAGGTTTCGGAGGAGACTTCCCTCTTGGGATTGGTGTGGGAGAGATGTGCCCGTCTATCCAATCAGCTCACACCACAGGGGAGGAACTGGCAGCCTATGGATTCTCCTTCCATTTGAAAAGAATGAATTTTGATATAACTGGAGAGGCTCAGAAGAAGGCTACCTGGGAGTATAGACACAAAGATGACTTGGAGGACTATTGGGTCAATATCAAAGATGACTTTGAGGCGAGGAAGAAAAGATATTCTAGGTTGCCTGTCGAGGCCATTAGGCAATATAATGTTAAACTGATTCCAGATCAACTTGATGATGACAAAAAATTGGTGCAGGACCAGGCTTATGATGCGGTAAAGGACAGGCCGACCGGGGATATCCATTGGACTGAGAATGAAGTTACAGAGCTGGAGGATTTAATGACTCCTGTCATGAAGTTCACTTCCTCGTGGATAAAGCATAAAATCTGGGAATTGGAAAGCGCAAAGGTAGATTGCACCTTTGAACTGATGGGAAATCTCAACCCCATGTCAACTTCTGAAGAATCCGGGGAAGACGATCCCAAAGGGAAGACAGTGAAGACCTCACCATTCAAGATCAAAGTCAGAGGTCCTAAGGAGGGAGCTGAGCCTGAAACGAAGAGGAAACCTAAAGGGAAGCGAAGGTGGAAGACCTTGACAATCAGCAAGTCCTCTGATGAGGAGGAAATGGAGAAAGCTGAAGAGGAGGATGCTCCTCCACCGCCTAAGAAAACTAGAACAACAAGGACTGTCAAGAAGAAAGATCAAGTTGCTTCGGAGGATGAACCTCCAATTGTCGATGTGGAGAGTTCCGGAGGGGAGAAAACCAAAGTCTACACAAGGAAATCAAGGACTCCCTCTCCCAAGGATGCTGCACAGCAGAGAGACTCTTCCCCAAATCTACCAGTTGAAGAGCCACCAAAGTCTGTTCCTCCACCGCCAAGCGCACCTGAACCAGAGAATCCAGATGAGCATGAAACTAGTGGGGAGGCAAAACAGTTCAAGGAAGGAACACTTTTCAGTGAAGCAGCTGAGCTTGAGGTAGAAATGGAAGAAAGACGCACTTCTCCGTTGGTGCAATATGAAGATTCCCCGGAGAGTGATAGAAGCCGCGGATCGCCAGAGCCAGAAGAAAGTATCCCTGCTAGGACTCCATCACCGGTGCTTCCAGAATTAGGACTTGGAGAGGCCGACCAAGGTGAGCAGCTTCCGGAGAAGGAGGATGATAAGGTAACAAATGCAGAGGAAGAGAAAGTGACAGAGGAGCTGGAAAATGCCGGAGTTGAAGAAATCCGGACTGACCCTGTAGCCCGGACTGGTTAGAGAAGGAACTTGCAAGGAAGAAGCAAGTGATTGTTGAGGATACTCCCTTGGACTGGGATGAGATGTTGTCGAAAATTGGCAAAGGAAAGAAGAAGAAAGCTGCCAAGGTGATCTCCCGGGTGGAAAGGGATGAAGCGCACAATAGGGTCATCCACATTGCCACCCCTGCCGCAGATAAAATGAGGGAGGATATTACGAGCCAGGACTATAATGTCCAGACTATCAACCTCGGGCCAGCCTCCATGGAGCAGGATATTGAGGAGTTTGAGGGATCCAGTGCAGTCATTGTTGACAGGTTGAAGAAGGAGACCCAAACCAAACATGAGCTAAAGAAGGAGAATGAACGGTTAAGGAAGTGTTTGGAGGAGGTTATGAAACCTTTGCAGTCCCTTCACCCTTCTTCATCTACTACCCCTGGCTTTCTGCCTAAAGAGACCATCTCCGGAATTGAAAAGATGAAGGCCTCATCTCAGGCTGCCACATACTGGTTGATGGGTATCCAAGCAAAGGGAGATGATGCTATTAAGGGAATTTTATCTGTGGGAAAGGATGCAGTCCGGGCGAAGGAGCTGTTGGAACATATTCTATCCCTGGATAAGAATGACATGGATCTCCTGCTGCAGAAGTCAAGGGTTGTCATGGGACATGGCAAAGATCAATTGGCCAAAGATGGAATCCTTCCTTCCTCCAGGGTGGATGAACCTTGGGAGTGGTTCGAGGTGCTGCAGATTAAGCAGAAGGCCATGAAGAAAATTTTGAAAAGAAAGAAGCAAATTGATGGAGAGCTTACTATAGTCTATGATGGATGCATTGCCTTCTTTGAGGTAATGATAGGGAGGAAGAAGATAGCTCCGAAATACTTGAGCTTGGAACAATTGAGGGAGTGGTGGCATGAAATTTATGCCCCGGATTCTGATGGAGCTGTCACCGGCCACCTACTTGATGATGCAGCCACCTACATGGCAGTGATGGACAGATATATGGCCAGCAGGGAAGATTGGAACAAAATTGTTGACCAGTCCAAGGAGGAAATTAATTCAATTAAATGCCAACTCAGGGTTTTGCCATTGCCACCTATTGCTGAGTTGGAGGGAATATTCTTGAAGGTCCAAGGGTCATCCGCGCTGAAGAAGGATAAAGGGAGTAGCAGTTAATGTTCATTTCGAGATTTGTGCTTCCCTATTATCATAGGGCATGCATTGGACCGGACTTCCTTGGGGACTGTGTCAGAGCCGACCCGGATGATGGCATTTAATGTGTGCCTTAGTTTGTTTCCTTAGCTGACCTGTTTTGGCAGTTTTTATTATTTTGTAAAAGTGTTTGGCTGGGCTGACATGTCTTTGGGGGAATTTGTTATAAATTGGCATTCTTGCCTCATTGTAGGGGGTTAGGGCATTGGTTAGCTAAGCAGTAATAGAGATAAGCAAAGCAATAGTTAGAGTAGTTTAATTTTCTAGGAGCAAACATTATATTCAGAACAGTTGAAATTGTTGCAGAATTTTGGTGATTAATACAATTGAAGACATTGTGGTTATTCCTGGTGAAATTTTTTGTGTTATTTCATCTTGCATGATTCCTTTGTTCTATCTTTTAAATTGCTTGAAGATTTAGGGTTTAGTATTCTGAAATAAATTAGTTTCAGTTGGATATGATTTCATATTTGGAATGTTTGTAGCTATCTCCTGTCTACACTCCTAGTAACTATCTGATTGTAGTAGGCTGGCAAGTCAACCTGGACCGTATATTCAATGTGCTTAAGTTCGATTGTAGATACATGTCTATGATTTGAAAATCTGTATTCCTTAGAAGATTGCACCGTTCTTGTAAGATTGCTTTGTGGGTCGAAATGAGAACTGGTTATTTGAGATAGGTCCATTCCAGATATATGTTATTTACATTGTTTGTCCTCTCAGTAGTTTAGATCTTATCACTTCCTTGCATCCCTATCTTTTGCTGTTTCTTTATTATTCGGTTAGATTTAGGATTTAAGATCATCATATTGTCAAACCTAATAAATTGAAAGATACAGTTTGCTTGTAGTAAGGTCCGATTGTGATTACCAGCATTTCACATTTTATCTGAGTTGTTTTATGCATTGTTATGACCTAACACCCGAGAGACCTTGGGGTGATTTTCAGTGATTTATTATTGAAAATTATCTTTCAAGAGAGATAGAATACCATTTTCTGTCTGAGTTGTTGCTGTGCAGAAAACACCATCAACAAACATGAAACCTTTATTGCTACATATCACAGCCTTGACTGGGTCGTGTGTTCTATGGCTCTTTCATTTTGCACTTATTCAAGCTAAAATGCTAGCTATTTTCTGTATGGAGAAGACTGGAAAAAACAACAAAACTTCCCCAAATACTCAAAAACGGTAGATTTCAGTGTATGGAGCATCATGAGAAGTGAAAATATTTCAATCCAATTTAACTCCCTCGTCCACTTCACTCATAGACCAATTTTAACAAATATAAAATCATAAACCCTAACTCATAATCATCTAAACCCTGAATTTTTTAGTAGACTGTTTTCTCTCTATAAAATGCACATCAACAGGAGCAATAGACTACATTCATAAGCATGCGACCAATCCAAACCATAAATTACAACAATATCCAATCCACATCAATAAACTAGAAAAAGAGTGAAGAGTATCAGAGCCAATACAAATGATTATGCCCTAACCAAACCAATCTCTTTGCCCCTAACACAGTCGCATCCTGTGGAATTTCCCATACATTCACCAAGACTTGTGTTCCTAAAAAACACGATATCCCCCTACAGTGTAGGCCTCACTAGATTTATGAGGGAGCAAAAGAGGTTTCACTAAAAAAATGCGTGATGATAGAGACAGGGAAGAAAATCTTTGACAAAAAATGCATTTTGTGAGCACACAAGGATGTGTGAGCCGATTTATTCACTTTCTTTGCAACTTCGTCTATATTTTCATAAGTTATGATACCCAAAGCTCACATTATTCAGAAACCAGCGCTAGCATTTAACAATGCAAATGCATTTGTATAATGTCTGCATACTTTGGCTATAGAAGATGATTAATGGGGGAAATATTTTCAATCGTAAAACAGGTTGTCTAGAGAGGGGTGAACAGTTGATTTTAAAAGTTAGGTTGCTCTCTTTCAAATTGGATACGCCTTCGGTGTAAAAAATAAATTTAACCATAAGAAAATATAGGTACTTAAGTAAGTTTTCTTATTTTTCTCTTCCTCCCCCAACGCCCCCAATCCTTCTCTAGTCCTCTTTCTCTCTTTTCTCCCCCTCTTGCTCTCCACCAAATTAGTTCTTCCATCATGCTTTGCCTCTTTTTCATTTTCCATTATTGACTAACTAATTTTCATTTCCTTTAATGTTTTATTATTATCATTTGATAATGTTTAATTAAAATATTAAACAAATATATAAATGATTATATGACATATATAAATATATATATTTTAAATTGTATATCAATCTTCTATAAATATACCTATTCATTTATAATAAATTATAGAAATCTCATAGATCTCTAATTTTATAAACTTATATTAATTTGAATACTATTAAAAAAATTTATTAATTATTATATTTTTATGGGGTGGTGGGCCTAGCTCGATTGGCTAAAGCATCTTGTTGCAGGCAAGAGCTCACGAGATCTAGTCTCTCCACCATCCCCATTTGGATTCTTGCAATCTAAAAAAAATAAATTATATTTTTACAATTAAAAAATCATTAAAAAATTCTTGAATACAATTTTAACGTTATTTTGCACATTAAAATTATAGATTGTAGAATTAGAAAATACGATTAAGTAATTCAATATTTTATTTAAATAAAACTAAAAGTCATTTATTTTTCATTATTAATTATTACATTTATATAAAAATTTAGTTATATATAGATATGAGTCTAACATGAAAAGGGAGGAAAACAAATTAATCCATATTTAATGGCTAAAAAATATAACATATATAGATGACCATCAATTTGAAATTGTGCTCACCTTGAAACTAATGAGTTACCTAATGAGGAAATGAATACTTTGTTTACCCTAACAAAGTAAGAAAACTCATAGGTAGGGAGACTAGCTATTGATTGTTATCAATCATCAAATCTACCCTTTGTCACCACTTACTCTTTTGAGGCCTTTCTCGTGTTGATTATTATTCAATAAAGTATATATTCATTTGATTTATCCTTCATGTGCTATTCCATTATGTTCAAACACAACCAACATGTGAAAAATGAGGGTGCAACACATGGATGGCCAAGATCCATTCAGCCATCTTGCATCAACATGAATGTTGTGTCAATCATAGATCCTACAAGTTAGGTTACTCCCTCTCATAAAGGGAGTTCCTTCAATATTAGATGTTTGGGAAGGATGATGGGGATTAGGTTGGGACCCCCAAATTCTATCTAGAGGATGGATGAATGATGAGGGAACATTAGAAGGATCTTGCCTTCTAATTTGTGAGAGGTAAAAGCTTGATGATAGTTTTTCCCCCTTTGTTAGAAATTCTAACACAATAGTGTCTTTATCAAGTTCAAATAGTTTTTCATCATCTCTTGATTGTGGGGGTCTTCATAAAAAATTCTTGCAACCTTGGAGAGTACTTAGGTTGGCCCACAAAGATTTCTTCGCTATGAGGGGATGATTTGTCTATAATATCTTCTATGATGACATGCTCATGAGAGTCCATCTTCTTTTTAGCTTGTGCTCTATTGATCGGTGTAGTGTAGGAAAATGTATCCCTTTACATTTTCACACTTGTTTGGGCCCTCCATGTTAAAACATGGCTTCTTTATGCTCTAATTGGTCCTCTTTTGCATCCACAAGCCCTATTAAATGCATTTGTCTATGGATAATCCCAACATTTAACAAATGGAAAATCATTATTCAATGTTTGACGTTATGAGTTCTAGATCTAGTGATTTGGGACTCATATACTACCTAGGGTGTATAGGTCCCACCTAGGTCTCAGGGCCTGATTTTAAACATTGTATTGAACTTAACACTTCTTGTGGTTTTTGTTTAAGACACCGAGACTCATACACCCAACTTTGCATATGAGTCCCGCTTTAGCCAAGACCTATTTTAAATCAAATTCTTAGTGGGATTTTATTATCCTAGATTTGATGTCGGCTTGTCATGTTATAATTTTGGGAAACTAGGCATAAACAAGTATAAAATACAAGGTTATTTCACATAGTTTCATCCTAGAATTTCAAAAGAAATCAAGAGTACTTTCACAAGAGCATTCAAGAGCATTTCTAAGGCATTCAAGGGCATATTTATAGAAGATTATTGTAGCAATCAAGATTCATTTCATCATGTCAAAGATTTAGTGCATCATGCATGTGGTTTTGAGCTAAATTTGATGTGATGTATTGTTCAAGATCAATTCAAGTATTCAAAGGCATTATATTTCATCAAGAATCATGATCAAGATCTATATCCATTGAGGCCACTTCATGCTTGTTTGTAGATCTACAAGGTGTTATGAAATAACTTGCACAATAGAAGAATATGATATGAAATATGCTACAAATACTTGATAATAACTAAGAATAACAAGCCACTTCGAGGGGGAAAACCTCCAAATATCTCTAATGAAAACACACTTCATAATATGATGATGAAATAAGACTCACAGCCTCTGATATATACCTATTTATGCCTAGGATACCACCTAGTACAACTTAGACACCCCTATATAAAGCCTAGACCGACCCAACCAACTAAATAATAATATAATAATGATAACATGACTTAATTAGGAGTTATGATAGGCACAAGCTGACTATTCATAACCTGATGTACACCAATATTAAGGGCGTAGCATGCCTCCTTCTTCAAAGAAGCACTGTCCTCATTGCTAATCAAATTGGGATTCTTTTGAACGAACTCCTCATCCTCCCAAGTGGCATCTTCAACTAGTAAATTCTTCCATTGGACGAGATACTTAGTGAGAGTTCTATTACTCAGCTTCTTTGTGCATGTTTGATGAATACACTTTGGTTCCAAAATGATTCTTCCTTCTTCATCGAGCTCTGGTAGTGTTGTTTGAGTTGGAATATTATGCCCAATTACCTTCTTCAAACAAGAAACATGAAAAATTGGATGTATCTTTGTTGTTGGTGGCAACTCTAGCTTGTAGGCAACACTATCAATCTTTTGCATGATTTGGTATGGTCCATACTACCTTGGGGACAAATTATTATTATTTTTTTGTTGATTTAGTGAGATTTTATTATAAGGCTGCAATCTCAAGAAGATCCAATCCCCAACTTCAAAACTTCTTTCACTATGATGTTGGTATGCCTGTTGTTTCATTCAGTTTTGTGCCATGGCTAAATTCTCCTTAAGTTCTGAAAGTAGTTGTTGTTGATGAAGCAAGTGGTCCTCTACCGCCTGAACTCTTGGTGACACCATTATTGATGATGTGATGGAAAGAGGATGATATCCATAAAGTGCCAAAAATGGAGACATTCTTGATGAGTTATGAAAAGAAGTGTTATACCACCATTCTACAAGTGGTATCCAATCTACCCATTGAGACTATTTCTCTAAAGTGAAACAACGTAGATATCCTTCCAAACACTTATTAACAAACTCAGTTTCTAATTGAGAGTGACCTATGAAGAGCTATGAGCCAATTGAGTACCCAAACATGAGAATAAATCTTTCCAAAAGTGACTAGTGAAGATAGGATCATGATCACTAACAATAACCTTAGGTGTACCATGTAGCTTTTGGATATTCTCCAAAAAATATTTTTCCACTACACTTGTTGTAAAAGGATGTGATAATGCATTGAAATGTGCATATTTAGTGAGGTGATCAACTACTACCATGATGATATTATGACCTTTAGATTTGGGAAGCCCTACAATGAAGTCCATGGATACCTCTTCCCAATGTTGGATAGGACTAGATAAGGGTTGCAAGAGACCCAGTGTCTTAATTGTTTCCCATTTATTCCTTTGACAAACCAAACATTCAACCACAATTTTTTTAACATCACCTTTTAGCCCTTCCCCAAAAAAATCTTGCTTGACTCGATGATATGTCTTCAAAAATCCTGAAGGACCACCAACTAAAGACTCATGTAGCTTAGTAAGAATCTTGTCTTTAAGAGTGGAATTCTTGCAGAGATACAAACACTCTTTATACCAAAGAGTATCTCCCTTCCAAAAAAACCTATCTGAACTACTACAATCACTTTTTAATTGTTCAATGAGATTACTTGTCACAACATCATTTTGCCACTCTGCTTTGGCTTCCTCCATGCAATTTGCTTGTATTATTGAAAGGGAACACAATAAGGCTTCAATTTCTCATCCTTCCTTGAAAGTGCATCTGCTACAATATTTTCCTTCCCTTTCTTATATACAATCTCAAAGTCATATCCTAACATCTTTGTGACCCATTTTTGTTGCTCTTCAGAAGATAGTCTTTGTTCCAAAAAATATTTTAGGCTATCATGATCTGTCTTAACCTTGAAGTGTCTACCCATTAGACAAGGCCTCCATTGTTTAATTTCATGAAGGATTTCTAGCATTTCCTTCTCATAAATAGGTTTTAGCTTATTCTTACCCTTTAATTGATGACTCTCAAAAGAAATTGCTCGACCTTCTTGCATGAGAACTACTCCTATCCCTTTCTAGAAGCATCACATTCCACAAAATGAATTCCTTGGTGAAGTCAAGAGTGGCAAGCACCAG
>VDFB02388429.1:0-42500 GCA_007258455.2 Sequoia sempervirens | reverse complement strand
CAATAGTTGGATCCCCAATAATGATATCTAATTGAATAATCAACAACTTTACAAGCTAAGAGGTACTTTAGTGTTTTATTCCAATTATCTTTTCCTTGTATGCTAATATCCTTTAACCATAGCAAAATATTATCCCATATCCACAAATTCCCTTTTGTTGATGAGCTTTCCTAAGGATCCCTTATGACAAATGTGTCTTCACCTTAGTGAATTGTTTCCAAATTATTCTTTCAATTTGACAACATAGTCTCCCTCCATATCCAATTTCCTTTTGGAACATCTAAACATAAGTTTACTTTCCTTGACCAATTGGCGAGTTCAATCTGAACTTTCAAACAAACTATGTTCTAACCAGGCCTTTTGTCGAACTAATCGGATTTACTTTTCAAGTTTCTAACTTGCATTTATCTTTCCAAGTTATTTTTTCCCAATTCTCAGTAACTTCATTTTCTCATAACCTTTAAAACTCTAAAGTTTTTTGGTTTCCTTTTTTCCATTTTAATCAAAAATCCAAGTTGATCTTGCCAATTCTGGTTAGGGGGATCATGTTGGCTTTTATTCTTCATAGGATGCTTCTTTTCCTAATCATTTTGGTCTCCAACCTTCATTCTAAGGTATCAAATTTCTCTCTTGACTCTGTTTATCATTGTAAGATTTTAACCTTCTACTGAATCAAGTATGTCAAGAGTTATCCAACCTCTTGGATACCTCTCTAGTTGATTTTGGTTCACAGAATGTTGAATTCCTAATTCAATTGAAGTTTCCAATATATGATAACAATTAGTTATTTTTTATAAATAATATTTATAGCTTCATAGCATCCTTAATCTAAAATCCTTGACTCTTTGCATCTATAGGTTGCTATCAATAAGGAGAATTACTTTAGTTCTTTATATCCATCAAAGTCATTTAAACTATTTTGTAGGGTACTCATTGGTAATCCTCCATAACCTTCCTATAGAACTTGGTTGAATATTCTTCTACAATCCAAGGGTGTTTCTTAATGAGTGGTTGGTTTAGGAGTTTCCAACTCCAGGGACAAATCTTTCCTAATCCCAATTTTATACAAGTTTTGCAAAATGATAACTTCCTTTGTTCTTTTCCCCTTGCCATCCTAGCATAAAAACTTTTCAACCTTTATCTAATGATAATGTTTACGTAATATTTACCTAATTGAATCATAGGTTCCGGAGCTAAACTTGGCTCTGATTCCATGTGTAACATGCCCAATATTCTACCCAGTAATTTTACTTTTTTTTAACCTCAAGTATATAAACTATGATTCCAAAACTTAGCAATAAAAATTATTTTCATATATAAGAATAATATGCACATTTGAAATAAATATCATTCCAAACTTTCCCATTGCATTACAACAAAGTACTACAACTTTCCAATGAATAAATTTTATATTAATACATAATTTCATGATAAAATTTCTCTTTTAGAATTTTCCATATAAATGGATACATGAATACTTACGTAGCTTCCATGAGCTTACTAGAACTAGCTATGCAAATGTTTTAGGTGCCCCTCATCAAATCTTGTTCACCTATTGATGAGGAGAAGCATCACTCAAGTGTTTTTTTTCCAACTACAGACTTACTGCAGTCTGTTGCACATCTACATAACTAGTAAGATGGCCCTCCCTTTGAACGAAGAGATTGGCTTGGTAACCTCATAATAATAATGACCTTCCTTAAGCTCAATTTTTTGTCCTATATATCTAGATTTGTCACACAATGGCTAAAACATACACATATGGAATTCTCTACCTAGTATGGAAACCCATATAATAGTGAATTGACAATGTAAATAGTGGCAACATACACTAATTTGGCCAAAGTATTCATCACCCAAAATTTAGAGTGGACATATCATACTCACACAAATTCGCAGCTCAATTTATATTGACCATTCATAACCTATGCATAGACTATCCCCTTACACCATGGAGGAACCCTAACCCCAAGAATAATCTATAATAGCTCATGTTTAAGAAGTGATGTCATAACATATTGACTAACTAGGCTACACCCTTTCCCATGGATTATTAATATCGTATTCATAATGACACAACACTAAATTACTTTATTCTCAAAAGTACAACCTCAATAGTAAATGTCTCCATTCAAGAGTATATCTCAACAACAAATAATTCTCATCAAAAGTATAATTAGATCAATAAATGATTGATTCAAAAGTATAGTTTCAAAAATAAATTGACTTCAATCAAAAGTAAAGTAATGCTCAAGTGAGCATAAACCAATCATAAAACTTCTTTCAAAATACCTCAATTATTCACATGTTTACAATGTTCACTACATTTGAATATAATTTGGAGGACATTGTCAACTTGTGAGGAATTGGTGCATTTACACCCATAGTACTCTCTCAATACAGTTTTTGGTTACTGAAACATGAGTCCTCTTTTAAAATTCCATGAATAGGAATAGAATCTAATTCAAAATAATAAAATAGCATAACCAGTAAATACAACTCTCAACACTATTGTTGAATATTGATATAACCTTCAAGTTTATATCCTAACACTAGGGATAAGACTCTCTTCTTGTTTCAAGGATCCATGAGTAATTAATCAAGTAAAGATTATCAATTAAGGTTTTCATAACATCGTAATGGTGATATTTCCACTACGTAATTCAAAGTAACTCTATAATCCAACTTCATAAATTAATCATCTACTATATAAGCTTATCTTAATATACTATAAAATAATAATCATAAATACTCATTCAATAATATAGAGTACACATAATTTTTCTAGACTAGATCCATCAAGAATCTTTCACACTTATCCAAAGAATATAATAACCTATTCATAATAAACAACTAACTTATTTTCCAAACAAAATGAATAAGTCATACAATCATTTCAAAAAATAAAATACATAATGGAGTAGGAATCAACATGCTTGTGTATGCAAAGCTCCCAATGATCAAAATAGATTCCTAGCTTAGCCTTCTCAAAAATTAGCTTACAACTCCCAACTATCTCTCTTACTCTCTCCAATACTGTCTCACAAAAACTCTCACAAACTCACAAAACTCAAAAAAGTAGAATAACAACTCAGAAATTTAGTAGCTCAAGAGTGAGGGAGAAAGCACCTCTATTTATACACAAATGTGAGCAACTACATGCTAGAAACTAGCTCTCAAACATGCCACTTCTCAATCAAGTGGATCAACTTAGAAAGAAGAAGAAAAGGGAGGTGGATTCTCAAGTAATGACTAAGAATAATGTACAACCAACCACCTCTTAAAATGGAAAGCAAGAGCTATTTACTTAGAAATGCAAGGTTAAAGCTTTACAAGTCGAATCCACACAACCAACTCCTCTTTTGACTTATTCCTTTATTCATTATTTGTTGTGTACGTTGGAGAAGAGATACAGATTTAGATTTCTAAATGCAAGAAAAGTTCACATTTTGGCATCACATAAACCCACATGCCCTATTCCTTTGTTTCTTGTTTGAAAGACCAAGCCTAAATATCATTTGCATGTTTGATATCTAATAAACACTTTCATGTTTTCATGTATCATAAAATTATTCATTGTTTAAACTCATTTCATAGTATGCTAGAATGTATGGTGAAAGGGTTTACTAAGCCCATGCTATACATTTGCACTATATTTACTTATAAATATTTCAAATTACTTGTAAATATATGTATTAACTTATATATTATTAGTATATATATGTATATAATATCCATTTTGTTATATTACATATATATATTAACAAATACACACACACACATATATATGTATTTATTATATACATTTTTATTATATATGTTTATATGTATGTACTCATTTCCTTTACAGATATATGTACATATATATATATATTCATATACATATCATATTTATTATTCCTTATTTATCACAAATACCTAAATATTTTCATCGATAGACACATTCACATATATATAATACGTATAATTACGTTGTCACTGACTAATAAATATATATATCAAATGTATATATATGTGTGTGTGTGTGTGTGTGTGTGTGTGTATGTGGTACATATGTTCATCTGATTTCCCTATGCATGCGATGTACTTGTACACAAGTTATCATTTTCACAAACACATATGTATATATATATATATATTCATTATATATAATCATCAATTAGTAAATACACAAATAAATCAAACTCAAAATAAGGATTTGGATGTGCAATTTTAACCAAAGAACCAATCTCAAAAATAAAGCATAAAATCATAACCAATCAAAGACAACCAATAAAATCCCAAATTAATCCTAGACTTTGAGTAAGGGTTTCCTTACCAAATCCTGACTGTCTTGACTCAACTAAATCAAACTAGAAGTGAGTGTGTGAAAGCTCAGTTAGGCTTATTAAGGGTACCCGACTGAGCTCCTCTCTTGAGTGATACTCCCCCTCAAGTACCTGAGCACCTAAATATGTTCTTGCATCCAACTTAATACATTGCATAAGTAGTTAGCCATTCACATTAAATCCACATGCATAATAAAACATTTTCATCGACAAAGCATTAAAATATTCACATTGCAATACATATTATTTCATCACATTTCATCAATATAAAACATATTCATTCCTTTAAAAGCAATATCATCTTAATTTGCATATTTTAGTATTTCTTTCACCTAGTAAACATATTAAAGTCACAATTTTCATTTATCAACATTTTCAATCATGAAGGTAAAAGTAACTTAGTAACTATGAATCGGGGTGTAACAAAAATTAAATTATTTGATCACCTTTCAAGCTTAAAATTCAACTCATCATGCTTAGTATTTTGTAGAATCATTATATTTTATGTATGTGAAGCTAGGTGTCTCTAAATTCAATTTTATAACTAAAATGGTGAAAAATAGGGTGGTTTCACCAAAATGGGATTGATGAACCTAATGAGGGGGGCCTATTTATCACTCTATTTCATTAGGAAAGGAGATCTGCACAATGAAAGGACTATCAACCTTGAGGCGATTCAAGTCAAAGTGTGAATCTGCAATTTTCCTTTTTGAAAGGACAAGGTTTTCGACTAAACAACACTTTAGAGGGAAATATTAAAAATAGAAAACTAGCTCCAAAATACAACCTACAAATTGGATCTAGCAGATTAAGCTCATACTGATGGAAACAAAAATCAAAATGTAGATCTGAGAAAGGAAAAATGATGTGTCCCAATCACCAAAAGTGATTTTCTGGAGCTATTTGAGTACTCGTGGGTCCTGGCTATGGCTATATAAAAATGGTTTCTAGGTTCTCTTCTCTTGTGTTTGCACTCCCAGATTCTTGATTTTCATAGTCGAATAGTCAGAAATAAATCTTGTAGGTGAGTTTCCATAAAATTGTAACAATGGTGACAACAAATGCAACTTTGACAGAGTCTTTAATTTTTCTCTTCAAGAGATCTTCCACATAAGTCTGCAAACAAAAATCAAGAGGGAAAAATGGTTTGTTGTTGGTGAATGGGGGTTTGCCTTGGTCAAACCCCATTTTGGTAATTAAACCTTGTAATGAAACAATGAAACATGAAGGAATAATGAATGAACAAAGCAATGTCACAACTCACCAAACCCTTGAATTGTTGGCAACACAAGGGTAGACAACTGAGAAGAGGGGGTGAATTAGTTGTCACTGAAATTCAAACTTAATAAAATTATTAATCCTTATTCTCAAATCGGATCAATATCAATGAAAGCATGAATCAACAACACATCACAAACACACATAACACTAATATTTTTTACATGGAAAACCTTTAGTCCACAACCTCTTATCAACAATGTATGGAACTCACCAACATACAAAACATCACTCCACCATTGACAACCTACAACTCATTTATTAGAATTTTCTCAATATCCTTGACATATACGACTTCAAATGCACTAATGCTAATAGTGTTGACATCAATGACAACCACATATCAGCAACAAAACCAAAACATCCAACAATCTCCCCCTTTGGAATTGATGACAACACATGATGTGAAAAATACCATCAACACAACTATCTCTTAACACTTACTCCCCCTTAGGTTTTGAGTCTTTTTCTCCTCAACTCTTTCACATAATATTTCTCCCCATAAGGCTCTTCTCCCCAGATAATCACTAGTTTTTCACATGACTCTTCTCCCCCTTTGACATCAATGACAAAGATCTCTAAGCTCTGAACTACATATCTGAATTTCCGAACCATCTGACTACTCCTCCTGAGTAGCAAGCACCACAATATCAATCCAAAATAAGATATGATTATGAAATACACAAAATGATGCAAAGAAATGCATCCTTAGTTCTAATTAGGAGGGGTAATCACTCCTAACTTCCCTTTGAGATACTCAAAAGTATCCTTAGGCAACAACTTTGTAAAGATATCTACAATATGCTCCTTAGTAGGCACATACTCCAATCTGAATTCCTTTTCACTTACCTTTTCTCTCAAAAAGTGAAACTTGATAGATATATGTTTGGTTTTTGAATGCAACACCAAATTCTTAGAAATATTAATGGCACTTGAATTATCATAGAATATATCAATAGGCTCATTATACACTATTCTAATATCTTTTAGCATTTGCTTCATCCACAATACTTGAGTACAATTGTTAGCAACAACAATGTATTTAGCCTCTATAGTAGATAAAGAAATGACATTCTGCTTTTTACTTAACCATGAGATTAGCTTCTTACCCAAAAAAAATTCATCACCACTAGTACTTTTTTTGTCATCCACATCTCCTGCCCAATCATTATCAGTAAAGGCACTCAAGGTAAGATCATCATATTTAGCATACCATAGACCAAAATCAACTATTCCCTTCAAGTATCTAAAAATTCTCTTCACAGCAATCACATGAGATTCCTTAGTATCGGCTTGAAATCTAGCAACAATACATACAACATTCATGATATTAGGTCTAGTTTGAGTCAAATAAAGCAATCCACCAATCATTGATCTGTATCTAGTCTAATTTTCCTTCAAAGAATCATCTTCTATTGTCAACTTGCATCCGGTCACCATGGGTGTACCAACTAGCCTTGAATCTTCCATATCAAACTTCTTGAACAATTCCTTCACATACTTGGACTAAGATATAAAAGTACCTTTATCTAACTGAGTAATTTGCAATCCCAAAAAGAATTTCATCTCACCAATCATTGGCATTTCAAACTCAATCTTCATCTCATTAGCAAACTTCATGCATAAACCATAATCTCCTCCAAAAATGATAGCATCAACAAAAAATTCCAAAATTAAATCTTTATCATCATTCTTGAAATACAAATTACTATCAACAGTACCTTTGTTAAATCCAAGCTTCAACAAATAATTATCCAATCTTGCATACCATGCTCTAGGGGCTTGCTTGAGTCCATACAATGCTTTCTTCAACCGACACACCATATCTTCCTTATCAGTCAACTAGAATCCATTAGGTTGCTCAACATACACTTCTTCTTCCAATTCACCATTTAGAAAAGCTGATTTGACACCCATTTGATAAACTTTGTAGTTCTTGTGAGCAACATAGCCAAGAAATAATCTTACAACTTCAATTCTAGCAACAAGGGAAAAAGTATCTTCAAAATCAATTCCTTCCATCTATGAATATCCTTTGCATACCAGTCTTTCTTTTTTTCTAACCACTTCACCCTGCTCATTCAATTTTTTTCTAAAGACCCATTTAGTTCCAATTACATTTTTATCCTTAGGTCTAGGAACAAGAATCCATGTATCATTTTTCTCAATTTGTTGTAGCTCTTCTTTCATTGCTTCAACCCAATGTTCATCTTTGCGTGCTTCATTCACACTAGTAGGACCAGTCTTTGAAATCAAGCAATATTCTTCTACATTTTTTCTCCTAGTCTAGACACCTTTACTCTTATCACCAATAATTTGATCTTCTAAATGATTCCATCTTACATATCTCTGAGTCTTAGAATGTTCTTAAACTTCAGGCTCTTCTAATCTCTCTTCTGCAACTTCACTGGTTTCTTCTTACTCTTGATCTTCTTGATTCACCAGAATGATTTGCACTTGATTTGAAGTCTAACCTTTGTTTGTACTATCATCTTGATCATCAAAATCATATCCATAGGTTTTGGATGGTTTAGAAATGTCTTCATCAACCTTAACATTTTCACTTTCAACCATTTTCTTCAATCTCTTATTGTAACACCAGTAGGCATGGCTTTTAGTAGAATAACCCAAAAGGATTCCTTAATCAGTCCTAGCATCAAACTTTCCTATCGTTAGAATTGTGAAACAAGCAAAAAACCACGAGCCACAGGATCAAACAAAAAACAAGTACACCTTCCACATAAGAGATTTGCAAACAAATATGTGCAATATTCATCAACAAGGAAAAGTTACATAAGAAGCTTTCAAGAAGATACAAAAGCTTCAGATATTTCTCGTGAATAATCTTTGAGTGCATTTACAATAAGGGTTGAATGCTTATAAGAGCAAATCCATAAATGAAAAAGGGACTAGATCATGATAAGTGTCAACATCACATGAGATGAGACATAATGATCTAATATTAACTCAACTAATAAAGCATTCCCAAGTTTAGCTAAAGTGTGTGAGAATAAATTAAACTAATAATCAATTAAAGATTAATTAATTATTAGCTAATGTATGATAACTCTAACACCCCCCCTTAAGATGAACTTAGGGAGTAGATAAAAACCCTAAAAAGAATGCAAGATGGGTCCCAAAAAATAAGGCCAAATAAGGTACCCATGTACAATCATAAGATCTCTATAATGTGGAGAAATAGAGAAAACCTCATGGAAAAAACTATACTCCAAAAAGACATGAAAGTCAAGTGAAGGACTGAAGAAGGCTCCAAACAAGATAAGGTTGTCCCAAAAGATAGGAACTAAGGAACATCTAGAAGCATGAAGAAGCTACAAACACTATCAAAGAAGGACTATTGTAATGCCAAAAGAATAACCTCTGTTGTGATCAGGATCAAGAAGACAAGAATTTGTATGAGTGCCCCTAACGACACTACTTGAATCAAATGGAAAAAAGAGGAAAACACCCGGAACTTGAAGATACATATGGAAAAAAGTACCAAAAGTCTGAAGAACTGATCATGAGAAAATGGAGGGTCACCTCCAGAAATAGGAATGCAAGAGTGTCAATATGGTAAGTGCTCCATCTTACTGAAATGCATGAGTAACCAGCCTCTACATCCGCCTAGTACATAGGAATAAATACTGTATACATAGCTCACTCCAATGTGAAACCAAGGAACCAGTAGCACCAATAGTAGAAACCCCCTATAATGCTGACAAGGGAGAGGTATGACAGGTACACTAAAACTAAACCCCTAAAAGTAGTGCATGTAGAGGAACTAAGAACATATGAAGGTGTAATCATGAAAGTACAAGCAAATAGAAAGGATGCAAAAAAAAAAGTCACATACAATTGAGAAAGGTATGAAGGAAAAAAAAGGAAAACATCAACCCCCATGACACTTTATATCATAGTGCGAGTACAACAAGGCATAAAGTGATGTCCAAGAATCTTAATACTACACAAGCAATGCTGAGGAACTTTATTTTAGTGCATTTACAAATGATAAATACATGCAATGTGAGCCCATAAGGTCCAAAAAAAACAAAATTTGAGAAGAAGGATTTCTGGAAAAAACCAAAAATCAAATTTGGAAACCACCTGCACCATTGGAAAGAGCTAAGAAAAAGCTTTCCGACAATATCTCGTTTGCCCATTTTTGACATCATATGCATCTTTGTAATTATATATCTTCTTGAGCAAATCTTCTTAGGTAATGCATCTTTTGCTTCATGTTTGCAAAGCACCATTCTTGTGTCTCTTGATCTCCTTTGGTGACAAGTTATTTGCTTGCAGGTGTTCATTGGGATCTATGAGGTTGGATTATCAACTTCTACATGGTATCAGAGCTCCAGATTTGCAAGCTTCTTGTTCCTTATTTATGAGATCATGCCTTGAAGCAGTTTTCTAGTGCATCCAAGGTCAATTCAAACCTCTCCATTGAATCTAGAGCTACCAGAATAGTCAAGATTGACCTTTGTTTTGTCAAATTTGGCTTCTGTTTGTCAAATCTATGACGGTTTGAAGAAAAGACTTTTTTGCCAGATCCAAGAGGTGTCATATTTTTCACGGCATTTTGAGCCCAAATAGATCTCACCATTGCATCCGTAGCAGCCAAAAACCTTAAGATTGATTGTGAAATCGTCGAAATCCGAGCAGTTGACTTTTGAGGCAAAAAAAATTTGTTATACACCTCTACACACATTTTGAGGTAAAAAATTTTGTCAAAAAAATTAATTATTTTTCTACAAAAAAGAAATTCACAATTTTTTCTTTCATTGTAAGAAAACAAAATTATTTTTAAATCTTTAAAAACAAAGTTTCATTATCTTTAAAAAGCCTAAAGGATGTTTTGAAAATTCAAAGATAGGTATCGTGATTCATGCAGGCCTATGGGGAGAAAATTCATGGTCCATGGTTCTCCACACTTTTGAAATATATATATTATTTAAATTGTTTTTTTGAGATGGTCCTTTTTCTTAAATAAAAATAATTTTTTTTATTGTTTTTTTAAAAAAACATTTTTTTAAAATAAGTCAAATTGTAAAAATGCGTCGATGGCCATTTGGCCATCAAATTTAGGCTTGCAGTTTTGCTACGATGGTTGTTTGGCCATCAAATTTAATGCCACAAACTTTGTTTTTTGCACTTTGGGAGCTGTTTTCTTTCAGAGGCCATAGCTTTTTCCCATGATGTCAAAATCAGGAAAACAAGCTATCGTTGGAAAGAGGATTCAGAGTAATTTATAGTGGTGCAAGTATTTTTTGGATATTTTTCTTAGGTCCTTGTTATTTCCAGTCAAAGTTAGATCTTCTTTTCAAGAGTTTCCTTTAGTGTTTTCGGCATAACTTTTGCATATGATGTCAAAAATGGGCAAACAAGATATCATCAGAAAGCTGTTTTTCGAGATCTTTGAAATGGTGTAGGTGGTTTCTAGATTTGATTTTTTATTTTTTCCATAAATTCTTTTTCTTAGTTGTTTTCCTTTTTTGACCTTATGGGCTCACATTGCATGTATTTATCATTTGTAAACGTACTAAAATAAAGCGCCTCAACATTGTATGTGTAGTATTAGGATTATTGCACATCACTTTGTGCCTTGTACTCAAACTATAATATAAAGTGCCATGGGGGTTGATGTTTTCCTTTGTTTTCCTTCATACCTTTCTCATGCATATGTGACTTTTGTTTTCACATCCTTTATACCTGCTTGTACTTTCATGTCTGCACCTTTAGATGCTTTTGGTTCCTCTTCATGCACTACTTTTAGACATTCAGTTTTAGTGTACCTATCATACCTCTCCCTTGTTAGCATTATGGGTGGTTTCTACTATTGGTGTTAATGCTTCTTTGGTTTCATGTTGAAGTGAGCTATGTATACAACATTTGTTCCTATGTACTAGGTGAATGCAATGATTGGTTACCCATGCATTTCATTGAGATGGAGAACTTACCATATGGACACTCTTGCATTCCTTCTTTCAACATTTCAACAGTCATTCTGTGACTGTGTTTGCAGCTTCTTCATGCTTTAGTAGTGTTTTCCATGTTCATCCTTTGTTCCTATCTTCTAGGACAATTTTTTCTTGATTGGAGGCTTCTTTGTCCTTCACTCTTGTCTGGAGGCTTCTTAGACCTTCACTTGTATTTCTCTCTTTTGGAGAGGAGTTTTTCCCATGAGTTTTTCTCCTTTTCTCCTATTGTGAGAGATCTTTTACAGTTGTAAATGGGTATGTCATCTAGCCTTAGTTGTCGGGACCCATCTTTTCTTTCGTGAATTTTTGTTCTTAGTTTCTTAGTTTCTCCCTAAGTTTATCTTATGGGGCGGTGTTAGAGTAATAGGTTGTTTACTTGATTAATTAATTAAGTCACCTTTACTTTATCTCACTTAAGCTAAACTTAGGAATCTTTATTTATGCATTGTTAAATTAGTCATGTTGCCTCTCATTATAATCTTGACACTTGTCACATGCTAATTTAATCCTCTCCTAGGGTTCTCACTTTAGGGATTTTATCTCCTTTCTTAAGGATTGATCTCTTTGTAATTATAAATCTTCTCGAGTAAATCTTCTCAGGAAATGCATCTTTTGCTTCATGTTTGCAGAGCACCACTCTTGTGTCTCTTGATCTCCTTTGGTGATAGATTATTTGCTTGTAGGTGTTCATTGGGATTTGTGAGGTTGGATTATCAACTTCTACACCTATGTCTTCATCTCTTCTGATATAGCATTTACTCCCAAATATTTTGAAATATCTAATAATAGGCTGGTGACTACCCATATGCCTAAAAGGGGGTCTTTACTGTGACACCCCAAACGTCCAACCATTGAAACAACTGGATCACGATCCTGATGATCGATTTGATGTCCGGACGGATCCTGGCAGAGCTTTGATTATTTTATATGAAATCTTAAACTTTTGATTCTAGAGAGACCACACAAATCAGTATGCACAAACTCTAACAATTCATTTGAACAATGCTTTTTACTCTGAAATGAAATCCTAGTTTGCTTTCCCAACTAACATTCCTTGCAAATGGCATTAGTAGATATCACCAACTTAGGTAGATCTCTCGCAACATTAGTAGAAATTATCTTGAAAATGTTATCAAAGTTAACATGATACATTCTCCTATGCCACAACCAAATTTCATCAACTTGAGCAATCATACAACTTTTACTAGTAGTATTCAGATGAAAGATATTACCTCTTGTTTTTGTACCTGATGCAATCACATTTCTAGAACATCCCAATGTTCTGCACTTTCCATCCTTGAACTAAAGATTGTAACCCTTATCAACCATATGTCTGACACTTAAAAGATTATGCTTCAAGCCTTCCACATACAAAACATCATTAGTATTATTCTTACCATAAAGAGAAATGCATCCTCTACCACAAATCACACTATCTGTGTTATCACCAAATCTCACAACACCACCATCATACTTTTCCAAGCTCACTAATTTACTTTTATCTCCTGTCATATGATATGAACATCCACTATCAATCACCCATTCATCTTTCTCTTCAACTCGAGTAGCTAGGGCTTTCTCCAGATTTATACAACTAGCAAATTCAATAGATACAGGATTATTTTCCTTGATAGCAATAAACACCCATTCGTCTTCACCTTTATTGGATTCATCATCTATCACACCTTCATCAATAGCATAGTAACACTTCTTTTGAAATTTATGCTTGTTATGTCTTGGTTTAGAATCTCTTTTTGGACACCTTGATGCAAAATGACCTATCTTATTGCAAGTAAAAATTTTAAGAGGAAATTTTCCTTCATACTTACCTTTTCCTCTTGGTACTCTTTTGAAAATATGTGCTTCTAGCTCTTCTAGCTCTCTTTCTTCTTCTTCAATCTATCTAATTTCATCCTCATACTTGAATGCATGGTAAGGATTCATCCAAAACCCAGAAGCTCTGATTTCACAAACTAGAAGCCAATTTCCTTGTGCGAACTAAGAACTTAAAGGAGGACGAGATCCTAGGTTGAATCAAGTCACGGGGTATCTCAAAAGTGTGTGCAATGAGTTCATTTCCTTTCTTCAGAGGCCACAATCAACAACAGTTAATTAGTCAAGGCAAGATAATTAAATTGTCTAACTCCAAAAGTAACCTGGAAATTTCTCAACTACCAGCCATGCATCCATAGCCCCGACGAAGTTATTGCTATGACCCAATGAACATTTCTCCATTGCTAGCCAATCGTCCATAACCTCAATAGAGTTGCTCGCACACCCACACAGTTGCTTGTTTCAACATTTTATTTTTTCTTTTCTTTTAATATTTCCTTTAATACCCCTTTTCCACTCAACTACATAAGCACTGAAGCTTATAGTGGGTTTGGAATCACAATGGTCACTGGAGTAGACTTAGGATTTTTCACTTGCTGAAACCTCATAATGACTATCATATAGCTCATCAAAAATATTTAAGACATGTTTTCATGCGTGATTCCAAATAAATGTGAGGAGATTCAAATAAGGGTTTTGTTCTAGATAAAGTTGGAGTTCAAGCAAGGAAGCCCGCTTCACGGTATCAGTAAGAAATCAATGGTAATGGGAGAAGACTTATCTAAAGAACAAATGGGAGCAGGCAACAAAGTGGGCCCTTTGACAAGCCAAGCATGACCACCAGATCAAAATAGAGAGACATCCTCAACAAAAACAAGATCCAGGAAAGTGAACAAAAGTGGGGCAAAAGAAAAGCAACGAAGAAAAAGAACCTAAGATAACCTATATACAACTATATACAAAGAGCAAGCTTAATAAGCTCAAGCAAGGAAAAAATGCTTGAGGTACTACCCATTGACAGGTAGTGGGACATCCTCTCTAGTTATCATTTTAAGGTGAAAGGCATTATCTCCTAGAATTTTTGAAATCTAAAAGGGGCAAGCCAAAGCTTGTTGAATTTGTCATGTCTCCCTTTCTTTTCATGGGCCTTGTCCCAACAGAGGACCAAATTAGCAATCCTAAAGGCCTCGACTTTGGCTCGGTGATCAAACCATCTTTTGACTACACCCTGGTGTTTGGAAAAAAAATTCTATTGCTTGATCACGAACTTCCTCTAAATGTAACAACTTAGCCAGATGGGCTTCTTGGCATTCTCCTTCCTCATAATATGTGTTGAAAAATTGAAGCATGGGAATCTTGAGGTGAATGGGGAAGATAGGCTCTATGCCATAAATGAGATGAAATGGGGAATTACCTAGGGCAGCCTTATGGCATGTACGATTTTCCCAAAGGGAAAAACATGGCTGGGTGTGCCATTTGGATTCTTGTCCAACAATTTTCTAATCACAGTCAGGAGGTTTTTGTTTGTGGATTCAGCTAGGCCATTTCCTTGAGGGTAATAGTTTGATGAGAATTTGAGTGCAATCCCATAATCGAAGGCCTGACTAGAAAAATTAAGGGATGAAAAGGTAGGGCCATTGTCACATACAAGGGTGAATAGGAAACCAAAGTGATTTAAAATAAAACATTCTAAAAAATTGGTAACTACTTCAGTCGTGCATTACCTACATGCTATTTCTTTTGTCCATCTAGTACAATAATCATAAGTGGTTAGAATGTACTTGTGGCCTGTAGAGGATGGTGGGCTTAGCAAACCAATGAATTCAAGTCCCCACTGAGTGAATGACCTTACCTCTAGGATTGGTTGTAATGGGATAGCAACATTCCTCTCTTTGGTAGCAGGAGTCTAGAAAACATGACAAGATCTGACGTGGTGGTGCAGCTTGTAGAATCTGATGAGCTGTCAAAGGGCCAAATTCGTGGCCAGTGCCAAATTTTTCATGGAATTGCTTCAAGACTTCAACTACTTCTTCTTTTCCTTTAGCTACTACTCTTCAGTCGCAAGGAACTCTTTTGTACTCCTTGCAATCGTGACGGTCACTTGTTGTTCAACAAATAGTAAACAATGTCATCATACAAGTCTCTTGGAGATACACCTTCTAGCTAATACTGTTGTACTGTAAGCTTGGGTCCAATTTCTAATATGGTGTGAGTGAGGGCTTATCCCCGAACTAGCTTCATAGGCTAAATTTCTATGTTGTATTCTTACAATAATGCTACCCACTTCTCTCTTCTTTCTCCTAACTCATTCAGCATCAATAGGGTCTTGATTGTTGGGTCTGAAATAATTGCAAATACCTTGTTCCTCAAGATGTAATTCTGAAACTTCTTAACTCCTCTAACCAAGGTGTAGGCTTACTTTTCAACATTATGATAATGTAATTCAATATCTTTCAAGGGGAATTCATGAATGCAATGGGGTGCTCATTCCCTTCATCATCTTTTTGGGTTAGCATATTGGCACAAGAATGGTCTGAAGTGAAAGAATAAATGTAGAATGGCTTCAGATAGTCTAGACTAACTAGTACTAGAGCATTAGCAACTGCTTTCTTAATTTCCTCAAAATCCTACTTGGCTTTCGATGTCCCCTCCACTTTAGCATCTTGCTTGAGCATGGCATTCAGGGGCTTGACAATTTCAATGAAGCCTGTGATGAACTTCCTGATAAAGTTGATCTTTCCAAAGAAAGACTTCATTTCCTTCTTGCTACCTGGGAATTGAATCTTTAATATGGGCTCAATATGTTTTGGATTGATTGAGATTCCCTTTTTCTGAGATCACATGTCGTAGCAACTTTCCTTCAATTACCCTGAAGATGCACTTCTTCAGGTTCAGGGAATACCAAATTCCTTGCATTTTTGGAATATCTTGCATAGATTGAAGACGTGGTCTCCTCTTTTCTTGGAGAATATGGTGAGGTTGTCCATATATATATTGATGCACTTTCCGATGAGATATTTAAAGGAAATTTCCAGGTGTGCTAAAATATAGCGCCAACGTTGATTAATCCAAATGACATTCTTCTATATGCAAATGTTCCCCAATTTGTAGTAAATGTAGTTTTGTGCCTATCCTCATACTGTACCATCACTTGGTTATATCCTGAGTAGCTGTCTAGAAATGACATCATCTGAGATCCATTAAGTATTTGCAATACATCATCTAGTGATGGTACTAGGTAGTTGTTTTTTTAAGAAGCTCTATTTAAATTCTGAAATTCCACACATAACTTGATCTCTCCATTTATTTTCCTAATCGGAACCAAATTTTCTACCCATGTGGAATGTCTGACAGGAAAGATAATTTGGGTGAACAACAAATTTTGAATTTTTAATGCTATGAGATTTCCACAATCCATAATGCTTACTTTTTCTGTTTCTGGTTTTTGATTGTGTTTTAATTTTTGCATCAACGTTTCGGATCACACTTTGTGATCCATCCTCAGGATGTAAAGAGAGCATAAGGAGATGAATGATGGATCACGAAGTGTGATCCAAAACGTTGATGCAAAAATTAAAACACAATAAAAAACCAGAAACAAAAAAAGTAAACTTTTGAACTTCTTTATATATGATCGATTCCAATAGCTCATGATTGGGCATTGATGTTGTCAGAAAGGCCTTGCATTTGGCTTGAGGGGAATAGTGTGAGTGATAATTGAGGTCTAATACATTTTCAGGTCCTCATAGCTCCAAGCAATCAAATCATGACACATGCGCAAGGCATCAATGATCCCATTTCTTTCTTTGGATGTGCACACCTTGCCAATGAACATATTTTTGATTTCTCCAGTCGTATCTAGGTTGTGAGATTCAAACTGATTGTCAATTGACTCCCTTTTGGTTTGTTGGTCTTGATCCTTGATTTGATGTAAGTCAAATATTATTTCAAGTTGAACCATACCTCATGGTATTGTGTTGGTTTTAAGGTTAACGACCCCTTCTATATCAAGTTCTACCTCTTCATCCTCTATCTCATCAATAATTTAATTGTGAACATAGCAGAGCATGTTATGAAATCAAGGATATGCTTCATCATTAAAGATCTATAAGTTGGCAACATTATTGGGCATTGATAGGGTGGAGGTGAGTTCTATAGTTAATTTCCTCAAGCTAGTCAAGGACAAAGGCTAGAGGGTCCAGTGGAGTTTCCAATTGTATAGCACACACACCCTATTCAGACCACAAACCCCCTATTTCCTTTGCCTCATTTTGCATACCCCTAATTTTGAGCTCAAAGTGGTCAAGTGCATTAAGGACACCACTTTTCAATGACCAAAATTCATCACCCCAAAATTCCCTAAGTCTTTAGCATTTGTGGAAATGCCCCTATAGGTTTCCCTTAGTCCATTGCCCCGGTGTCCATGAAATCCTGCGGACCGCAGTTGTGGGTTTCCTTTTGCAGGTCACCGCCATCCATTCGCCACTATCCCTTTTTTGTTGGCTAATGACTAGCCTTGGACGTCCACCTGCATGGCAGGTCTTGCACCCTCTTTTTCCATCACCTCTTAGCTACTAGTCAATGGTCAAACCCAGGGTTCTTTCCACATTGCGGGCACTGCATTATTCTCTACCAATCAGTCGAGTTCCCGCATCTCACCCACCGTGCCTACCATTGTACCTGGGATTAAATGTGCACAATAAATGACTCTTTTCCTATAAATATGCATCTAGACCTATCTTTTTCACTGACATGCTTTCAAGTTTTCAAAGAGGAAAGATGGAAAAGAAGAAGCCCATGCCCACATTGTGTTTGCTGGATCGAAATCCTGATTGTTATAGAAAAACCATGAATTTTTCAAGTACACCCATATTTAAAATTGGAAAGTGAGTTTTTCCAAGGTTAGGGCTTGTAAAATGATGATTAAATCTTTGAAGTGACCCATTAAAACACATGGTGGCTATCCCAGCAGTTAGCTCCACACAAAACATTCACTCACAAGCACTCCAAAACTTAAAATTATTTAAGCAATGTCCCAAAGCAATGCAAAATTGGACATTTCCTCCATTCTTCTTTGTGTGACCTAAAATTCTTTGCGACCCGCACCCTTATCATTACTGCTTGGTCAAATTGAAGAAACCCCAATTGAAAACAACTAAGTCTTTCACTTTACGTGGGTGTTCCCGCACGGAATTTTGCGTGCAGGCAGTTGTGTCCCATCATTGTTGACTAACAACCTAACCTTAGCCGCTCTCCATGTTGTGGGTCCTGCCATTGTTGTCACCCCTTTGTTAATCCTGAGAATCTTAAAGCAAACTTCCCAGTCCTTGACCCATTGTCGGTCCTCTTATGCAGATCACCCCTTACGATCCACCGTATCCATGTCATTGTTAACTCAACAACCCAACCCTGTTCATTATCTGCTTTGTGTGCCCCACTGAGATCATTTCTAAAAAATGCTAAAATCATTAAGTCTTGGTTGCTTGTGGGTCATTATCTAAAGTTTTCCTTTACCTGAACATCATAGCCTAGTGGTGAAGCTATCCCTTCCACCTGCATTGCAGACTCTGACCCTATCATTATTATTCCTTGTTTTCCCAACACGAAAAATAGCTAAGTCCAAAGGGTTTGCAGACTAGTTCATATGGATAGCCGTATGTGGATGACTGCTTCTCTATCGCCTCTTCCCAATGGCTTCAATCCCACATTTTTTTGCATGGCAGGTTCTGCAACAAACTTTTCCTTGCCATAATTTGAAACTCCTTAATGCATGCATTTGATCCTTGAGCTAGCTACAGGTCCACTTATGTGGACCGCTGCTTGCAGGTCATCATCCCTCCAACTTCATTCCTAATGGAAACCATGCGATGGCTTCCCATTGGCTCCCTTTCATATCCCCTTAAGTGTTCAATCCTCAGAGCATCATGTTTAATGCCCAGGGTTCCCGTAGGCCCTGCAGTGTGGACTTCTGCCCATAGGTTGCTACCTCTTGAATGTTCTTTGAGCTACCTGTACCCACATGCCTTGGACCCACAAGGGAATGGTAGTCTATAAGATGATTTCAAATGCCTTCTAACCAATTTCCACACATGCCAAGTTGCCTCATGCAAAATTTGACTACTAGATTCTCAATGTGGAACATTTGCTACAGTGGCCACCTATGGGCCTCCATGGCCTTGACGCCATACTAACCGTAGTCCTTCCTGATAGCTTCTATCCCAGGGAAACCCATGTCCTTGGGCCCACATTTATGTACATGATCTGAAGGAGCTTTAAATGGTTGATATTGATGATTTTTGTGATCTTTTGATGATGTATTATTGGATTTAACCCCCATTTTGCAAGATTTAACTAACACTTGCCCTGATTTCTATATAAATGCACTTACTGCATCTTTACATGTAGAATTTATGGAACTTGCTATAGGTCCATCAAGGAAGTCTGCCAAGAAAGAAAAAGGAAATAAATATGCAAGCATTCCAAGAGGAAAAGAGGAGAAAGGCCAGATGAAACACCAATTTCATGGAGTAGAGTGTACCTCCAGGATTACTTCCACCTAGGATTCTGTGTCAGATACAAACCTTGGACATATATACATTGATGAGTTCTGACAAAGGGTGATGATCAACCCCATAACAAAGAATGCATGAAAGATTAGAGCGAGTGGTCTTGCTAAGGCAACTAGCTTCCCTATCGTGCTCATTGCCCTAGAGCTAGTTATGGTCTGTAGGGAATGCTACCACAACAAGAGGAAGATTATTTACCATGACGGAAGGTTATTGGCAGACTTATCTACTAGATCTATTGGGAAAACTTTCCACATTCTCACATTTGATGTAATGGAGGAAACAAAAAAGGGATATGCTGAAAATATGTCGAAAGAGGATTCGTTGGGGTGTGAAAGATTAATCAACCAACATTGGTTGAAGGAAAAGAGGGTCAGCACTGCCAAATTTCCTCAATAATTATTCAGAAGATACTTTTATGAAGAATATAATGACTTGGTCACCCTACCGAGCAGGGTAATGGGTCTACCTAAAACTACTTTCTTTGAAGACTAGATGTTCTACTTCATTGAGGAGATTATCTAAGGCAAGACAAAGTTCCATTGGGCCAAGATCATCAGCAACAACATGCACAACTAGCTCATGGGTGTAAAGAAGACTTCCAAATTATATATGACTTCGTATCTGGTGTACCTTATAGTGGAAAAGTTCCCATACAAAGGAATCTTTGTTGCAGGGAACTTTGGAACAAAGAAAGGAGACCTCAAGGTATATGATTGCTACCCTCATTTACAGTAGTAGAACTATAAAAGAGAATACAAGAGGGTGAATGATGAATTCATTGGAAAAATCATCAGGCTACTTGGGGGAGACTTTGAGAGGAGAGTATCACATAGCGCCAGAGCCTTCATCCTTTGGTTTGGGTATATGTTCATACAGTTCCCTAAATTCACATATATCCAAATAGAAGGATTCTCAGGAAGAACCTACCGGCTTCCATGGTACCCCAATGATCACATGATCCTACTAGAAGTTTCTTGGAAACTACAGGATACCTACACATTGTTAAGTGATAAGCATAGAGCTAGGATTCCATATCCCCTTACTTTTGGGCAAGGAATGTATGCCTATGTCACCACCCAATGTGCTGAGTATTTAGAAAAGGAATTGATGGAATACCACTTAGACCTCGAAAACCACTGAGGAAGAATGGACCCTTATGGAAAATTGAAGAAATGGGTTGGAATACAATATGTCCATAGACCTCAAGTCGAAGACTTTTGGGCTAACTATGCAGATGAAAAAGAAGTGCGAATGAGGCACTACATGAGAATGACAACCTAGCTTGTGAGGTCGGTGAAACTTTTCCCTGTGTCTGAATAGATAGTAGAGGAAGACAATAATATTATTGATGATAGGTACAATGTTGTGGCTGACTTTCCTCTACTAGTGATAGATTGGAGTGAAGAAGAGGTCATTAACCTTGATATATTAACATGACCAATTAAGAACAGAACAAGGTAGTGGATAGACACCCAAATTTATTATCTCAAAATACAGGGCATAGAGTTGACTTATAGTGAGCTCGAGGATGAGCTTGAAATCGAAACGAATAGTGGAGAAGCAACTTCCCCATCAAAGGAAGTATCCAAGTCCCTTCGATGACAAGGTCAAAGAAAAGGAAGGATGCACCCAAGCATAATCCTAAACATAAGGTATATTCCAGAAAGACTATGGAGGAAGAGTCATCCAAGAAAGTAAAAAGAACAAGGGGATTCATGAGCAAAATTCCCACCATAGAGGAGGACCCCCAACATGAAGGAGAAGAAGAAACCAAGTTGCCATGCTCACCACCAACCACTTCTACTCTTGCTGCTACAACCACTGTTACCACTTGTCGAACCTAGATAGAAACCTACAATAACACAAGAAACCAATAATAAATTCGATTAAAATAAAGTTAGAACATAGATTCCTCAAGAAATTCATTTGAATTTCAAAAGAGAGAGGAAATGAAATGAAGAACACAATGACACTTGAAAACATATGAAATCCTATTCTAAAGCAAAACAAAATCCTAATCTCTTGAGGGAATTGGTGCCAATTTGATGTGAAAATTGGCCCTTTCCCAACAATGATGCAATGGTGATTTGGTGATGAAAGTTGATCCACTTTGATGAAGAATAATGAGTGCTCCAATAGAAAAATCTGCATAACCTAGCTATAAACTAAATGATATGGATGAATATTATTAAATATTTGAGCATAATAAGTTTACTCAAATTGTGGATGCCAAATACAATAGAGGGGCTCTCTATTGATAGAATGACAAGTTCAAAGAATTCCCAAAATAGAGCAATGTGGGACTAAATTTCATCCAATGGCAAAATGCCACTTGTCCAAATGTGAATGGGCCAAGGATGTGCAAGTTATGATGAATGTGCCAATAAATGCCAATATTTGAATTTTGAAATTGTATTAATGGCAAGGTGGAGGGAGAGTCAAATGGAGTTATGACCACTTGGCTAGATGCAAAAGGACTTGTAAGAAGGAATGAATTCCTTGTTGGAAGGACAAAGTCTACTTGGATTTGAATTTAAGATTTGAAGAAAATTCCTCCAAAGATGCTTTGTTGAAGAAAAATAGAGATTTAATAAATCAAATAAGTCTATTTTCATGTGCAAGTTGCAAAATATGGAGGATGGGACATGAGGAGGGATTAAATTAATCAAGGTTAATTAATTTAATGAGAGATTAGGGGATGTGGCCTTTTTGACTTAAATTTGTGGATTTAAATAAATCAAAATGAGGAATGTAATTATAGAGATAGTTAAATAAATATTTTTGATTTATTTAACTAAGGTGAATGCTAGATTAAATTAAATAAATGTCAATTTATTTAATTTAATAGGATGAACTTAGAGATTTAATCAAAAAGTGAACTATTTAATTAAATAGAGATAATTAAATTAGACTGATTGATTTAATTAATAGAAGAAAATGACTTAATTAAATAAATGATTTATTCAATTAAGGGAGGAAAATTGATGAATTTAATGAGATAAGGATATTCGATTAAATGGTTACACCAAGTGATGATTCAGGATGAAATGATGTTAGTGATTAGGATCAGATGTCCAACATCAATTAGTATATTTTACGCGTCTACATTTTTCCCTTCTTTGAAGCAATGCACTCATTGTGTTGATTCAAAGAATAAACAGTCTCGATCAAAGCCATTATTTTTTCATTTTCAAAAATTTTCCCCACTGCTGCCTCGGCGAGAGAAAACATACTAATATATTGCCCCCTCTAGAGATTGGATGAAAATTTTGATTTTTGGGTGATCTTGTGAAAAAAGAGGGCAATGTTCCTGATAGGTCCAGAAAGGCTCTAGGAGGCCAAAAATGTGTCAAGCCACAATAAAATGATGTAAAACATGCCTCAACAAGTTCAAGAGTTCAAAAATCTAATAGGATAGCCAAACAGGGTCAAGAAACCCTACATTTCAGGCTTAAAAGGGCTTCGAGGGAGCACTTTCAATTCATTTTCACACACAACCCTTTAGCGATTTTGAGATTTGAATGACACTCTGACAAGATGGTGCAACAATAGCTTCTGATGCACATTTTTGATTGAGTTTGGACATACCAACGGCCTCCCAACATTGAAGCACAAGTAAGTGGTCCTTACTAGAGCCTTGTTTTTCACTTTTTATGCCCATTTAATGCTTTTAGACTTAGTTCCTTGGTAGCAACGCTATATAGCACGCCTCAAAATTCAAACTACACTGCTCCGTGGGTCAAACTAACCTATCATCGTTAAAGTGCACCGCGATAGTGGAGTTTGGAGTTTGGGAACAAAATTTAAAGTCCGACGCTTATGCTACCCCAGCGGGAACATTTCAAAGTCCGACCCAGCGCTGGACTTTATACTAGGATCTTTTCCAAACTATGCCGCTTTTGAGAAAAGTGCACCGTGGTGGTGCATTTTCAAACTTTGGCACTCCACCATCACAATTTGAAATTCAAACTGTGACACCTTCACAAATAGCGACACTAGGATGGTTTTTTGGATGCTTGGAATAAAATTTCTCAAAATTTTTAACATGGTGACCTTTCGTGATGTAGGATGTAGCAAGGGAGCTCTATTCTCAGGAACATAGATCATAGGAGATTTTTGGTTAGCTATGAGATCTGAGCGATAGGGAGCAAGATCGGCTGCGGGAAATGGGATTATGGTACATTGCTTATGCAGCACCTGTGTGGACCCACCTTGGGATGATATCAACTCTTACTGAGAGATGGCACATCGAGACCTCATTCTTCCACCTTCCTACTAGCAAGACCAGCGTCACCCTGGAGGATGTGTGGTGGATCCTCAGATTGTCAATTCATGGTTGATGAGCTATATACGACATGGATGTTGGATGGAATGCCTATCACACAGTCCTGGCTACAAAGGACATTATCTACTGTGAGGGTCAGATAGAGCTTGAGTGTCATAGGGCCCTGACTTCACCCTTTTGTCTGGTGGTTGTAGTGATTATTTCAGGTCTCGTTGCCCCAAATCGGTTAGTCAATATTTCAATCCTAGTTGGGGGCTCTATTGGGAGTGTATGGTAATGCACGACAGGCTTGTTCATTTTTCTTGGGGGCCTATCCTTCTAGCCTCCCTCTACAGGGATTTGCATGAGTACGTCTACCTCGATGGTAGAGCACTCGAAGCAGGTGTTATGCTTCTTCACATGTGGGCATGGGAGCACATCGTTGTTCTTCGACCACGAGTCGTTCCAATTCCAATGTGGCTTGATGATCCCCTAGTGTGGCATTACAGAGGTGGTGTGTCTTTTACACACATGGGCGAGCACAAGATTCCTCACTAGAGGAGGGTCTTGGATGACATGTAGGTTTTTACATGGTGCCTATACCTTGGTGGTCCCAGATGGGATGACAATGCACAATAGATATTCTTTGCCCACCAGGACCACTTTATGCAGGGGCAAGAGCATATGATGGTGGAGAGATACCTTCTAGGGTGTGCTCAGCATCAGTTTGGTGAGCCCTAGAACCAACCAAATGATGCTTATGTGGCTATCTTTTCCTGCATAGTATCGCAAGGTTTGTGGGGGTGATACATTCCTACTTCTGAGGCAGTAGACAGTTTTAGATAGTTGGTGGCCCAACCATGGGTTTATGATCAAGAACCCGCAGATCTAGGTGTGACATAGGCCTACAGAGATTAGTTTCGGCCACCCCTGTGGTTGCAAGTTCCAAGGGCACCTTCCACTCAGTGGAGATCGAGCGGAAGAGGGGGAGGATGGGGACAGAGAGAGGGTGAGCAGCATGATCAACAGGTCAGGGCACCAGTTTAGCTAGTGTAGGCATATGCACACATGCGGGATCAGGACCAGGGGCTAGCCAGGCAGTAGGATTAGGTAGATGCACCACCACAAGTTGGGGGTGAGTGTCAGCCTCAGGTGCATCACCCACGAGAATAGCTAGCAAGATAGCCAAATCTTTGAGATGCACTGATTGCATAGCTACAGGCTTAGGTTGAGACTTTGATAGTGAAGAGGGATTAGGCCAAGGCTGAGAGAGACTAGACCATTTTGCAGAGGTAGGCCGTAGAGCTATAGGAAGCTATAGAGATGGATCAGAGACAACAGTTAGAGAGCATGAGAGCCTCATCATCTCAAAGCACAGTTCCTCTTCATTCCTACAGGGAGGCCATCTAGGAGGTGGACTATTATCGTTTACATTATCATCAAGCCATCCCCAGAGCAAACCAAGTCCCAGATTACTCACAGTGAACTAGCCACATACTGGTAGAGGGTCATGGTGATAGAGGTGAGGGTAGCAGATAGGAGGGGTAGACTTTATTTTGATCGAGATATTATCCTTTTGTGCCATATGGGCTCATTTTTGATAGCCCATCGGGCCTTTTTGTACTTATTGACATACACATGTATAGTGATCTGATTATTTTGTACTATGACAGTTATCCGATGATATATATATGAGATGATGATGTTGATATGATGTGATGTGTATCATTTATTTATGCATTTATGGATGGTTCTATATGCTATGCAATAATGTTATGGTGTTATGTGATGCATGTATGGATGCATTTCTTTTTGATGATGTATGCATTATGTGATGGTTATGCGACTAATAGATCTATATTATGCTTTTAATAAATGACCTATGATATGCAAATGAATTTATATGACAATTTATGTATGTTAATGCAAATGTGATGACTTTGTGCAATGATTTCTTTTTCAATTCCCTTATGGTGGTGATGATGATGCAATGATTGTGCTATATGGTTATGAATGTATGAATGTACGTGATTTGTCATGAATTTTGTATGTCTATAATGTGATATGCAAAATGGTATGGAGATGATTTATGGTGTATACACAAAATGATATGTGAGTTATGATCATAAATGTTTTTATGGATGGATGTAGGCTTTTAATGTAATTATTTTTGTAGTGTTTATGTTCCTATTTTTATTGTGCATTGAATGTTTATAATGATATGGAATCATTTATAAAATGAAATGAAAAAACTGATTGCAATGTGGTTATTTATGAGATGTTTTGTACGATATGGATGACTGATAGATGATATGTATGTTTATAATGATTATGTTTGATGCAATGTAAATGCAATGGTCATACTCTATATGAAATGATATGTTAATGAAAAGTGGTATGATGATGTTTTATGTTATCCAAAATGAATATAATGTGAGAGATAACTTTATGATGTTCATGTGATGTGAATACGTATGCTTATAATGCGATGGATTATCTATAATGCTCATGTACCTATTATGTTTGATTATGTCGTAGATGGTAATATGAAGTGATTTATGCAAATGAATGTTGTGATGAATGCAATGTAAAAAATGGATGTGCTTATTTATGAAAAGTGTTTATATGATGGTGGAGATGCAAATGCATATGTTCTATGTATGATATGTTATGCAATACGCTAATGATTTGTAGATGCAGGATCGATGATGATGATGATGATGATGACTAGCTGTCATAGTACTCTGTTAGTGTGAAGAGAAAGAAGGGATGAAAGAAAAGAAGACATTCCAACAAGACATAAGATGATGAATATGAAAATGGTGATGACAACTTTCTGAGGAGTTAGAATTTTCAAAGGGCCAATTTCCTTATGTTTGATAACACACACTATATGATGCATCAAGGTATAGAGAACCGGGATGTCATTATACCTAGTGTGGTGGAATTTGACTCAACAATTAGATAGGAGTATTGTTCATACCTAGCGTACGAAACCTTATTCAGAAATGTAGTTTAGATATTCAAAATATCTCAGACCAAAACATAGGAAGGAAAGCCTTCCTATGTGGTCAACAAGATACCTAAAACATCCCCCCTAATTCTAAGCAAAGCATGTATGACAAAGGTTACATTACAATAATATCCAACAAGCACAGCAGACAAAAGATCATGATCGTTTCCCCATTCCTATCTCTCTAAATCCTTTGTTCAGATATCCTTGAGAGGTCCTTGGAATGAGCACAATAAGATAAATAAGATGAAATTATGTAAACAAGCAAGCTGATTTTCTTCATACCACTATCCAAAGGAAACTATGTTTTGAAGGATAGGAACCGAAAGTTATTGCTGATAGATGATGTCCATTGTCAGAATGATATATCCTAGGCCATGTTAGTGGATGATGGCACATCATTTTGTTTATCCAAAGTGTTTTCTTTTGATAAATTATGCCCATTGTAGGAAGGATACATCCTAGGACATGATGCTATTAGATAATTGAAATGTGATTGATTGGATAATAGGCTATTTGACACAAAGGATTGACCAACTTGTTTATGTACTAACTTAATTCTGAGACTTGACGCTTTGAGTTTTCACTTTTTCACCTGCTAGACTTGTTTCTAACTATTTCACCAAAGGTTGAGGATGACGATCGTTTATTATGAGTGACGTTATTGTGGGTGAAAGAGAGATGAGACATATGGATTTTTTCAAGTATTTGGATATTTTTGGAGTTTTGCAATGTTTTGAGGCTATTTTGGTATTTTTTGAGATTTTCCAAATGTTTTCGATTTTTTGATTTTCCAATGTTTTGGGGTTTTATAAAATTTTGACCAAGAGACTAACCTTAGGACCTATCCTAGGGGCCTTAGGGGTTGATGAACAGATTAGCCTTGCCTATGTTATACACACAGAGACTATGTAGTTCGACTGATGACTTGACCAATTTATAGATGAAGATATACATGATGCAATGTCAGTTTATTATGACAGACTCCTAAAGGACTGACCTAAGTGTCTCGAGAGATGATCAAAGATCAACCTTAACTATGTTCAAGGCTCAAAGACCCGTAGTTCAACAAGAAAACTTTTTTTTGACTTTTTGACTAAATTTTTGACCTTTTTTTGGATTTTGATATGTTTTGAATGTTTTTGGATTTTGGTGATTTTATGATTTTTTGGATTTTGTGTGATTTTCTTATGTTTTTGGATTTTTTGAGATTTAGGACTTCATGAATATACACGAATCCCATCATGCCCTTAGCATGATGCAATAGACTACTCTGATAAAGGAAGGACAAACTGACCTTGGGAATGGGCCAAGTAGTACTAGGAGGGATCACGATACGAACGCAGGACCAAGCTATGATGCAGATGTCAAATGAATGGGTGATGGATGGAGATTCAAATGCGATGGATGATGGAAACATAATGGTTGGATGATGCAGAACAAGCCAAAAAGATCCTAGTGGATGGAAAGTGCTTATTTACACAAGGCGCTTGTTTGCCAGGTTTTCACCAAGGTACTTGCCCAAAGTGCCACCGAAGTGGTTTTCACTAGAGGATGATTTTTTTCTTTACTATTTTTTATCCTTTTTTTTTTTTGGATTTTTCTTTTGATTTTTTGTTGTCACCAAGACATCTTGTTTTCTAGGTTTTTTCCAAGGTAGCCATTTTTTTTCAGACATTTCTAATTTTTTATTTTTGGTTCTATAATTGAAAGATTTAAAGCAAATTATTTTGAGATGGGAGTTATTCATGGCTCGCAGGTTCCCTCTCAAAAGTTTGATAACCTACGTCTTGAATTTATAGCTTGTTGTGATAATAAAATGGTCCCAACCTGGGTTCAAATTTTCCTTTGCTTTTGGATTTGGGACATTCTTCATTCTCCTTAATACTAGTTCTCCTCTAATTTGGAAAAAGTTCTGTTTCCTCGATTTTCTTATTATAGCTCCTCTTGAGTCTGTTATGATAAATTGTAAATGATTTAAAGTGTCTATATGCCACTCATCCAGTAGCTCTAGCTCATTCAGTCTTGATACTTGGTACTTTTCATCTGTGATGAGGTTTTGTAGTGATATTCTTAGTGACAAGAGCTCGATCTCAATGGGTAATACTGCCTTTGATCCATAGACCAGGGAGGAGTGGCGCCGGTGGGTGTGGATGCTACTGCAGGTCCAGGGTGGGACAAGAGTTTGGGATTCCAAATTTCACACCCCAGATCATTGACCTTTCTTTGAGGATTTTCAAATGGTTTTTTTGTGGCTTCTGCTTGGCCATTGCCTTGGGGATAGTATGGGGTGGAGAAGTGATGTTGGATTTTGAATTTTTCACACAAGTCGTAGACATCCTGATTCTAAAATGGAGTCCCATTATCTAAGATAATGGCTTATGGGACACCGTAACAGCAAATGAGATAGTTCAAAATGAACTTTGATAGCTGCTTCCTAGTTATATATGTCATGGGTATGGCTTCCACCAACTTGGTAAAGTACTTAGTGGCGGTTATGATAGACTTGTGGCCATTAGATGAAGTGGGAGTGTTTTTTCCAATGAGATCCAGTACCCACTATGAAAAGGGCCATGGTGTGATGATGGGATGAAGCTCTTGAGCTAGAGCATGGATGAGGTCCCCATGCTGTTGACATTGTAGACACCTTTTGATGTAGTCATGTGCCTCTCTTTCCATTGTAGGCCAATAATACCCCATACCCAACAATTTCTTAGCTAGGGTCATTCCACTCGAGTGTGCACCACAGATGTCGTTATGTACTTCAGTTAAAGTGGTCAATGCCTCCTCAGCATTTAAATAGCGTAGTAAGGTTCCTTCTATGCTCATACGATACAGGGTGTCTCCTAGGATGACAAATCGAGATGCCTTTTTCACAAAGGTTCATTTTAAGGTTGAGGGTAAGTCAGCAGGTATGACACCTATTCGCAGGTAGGTATAAATGTCGTGGTACTAGGGATCACTGGGACCAATAATTTCACACAAAAATTCTGATTTTGGTACCTCGAATCCAAGCATGAGAAGCTGCTCTACCAATAATTCATATTTTGGGACATTGTGAGGGATGTCCATTAGGGATCCAATCATTGTCATGGCATCTACTGCTCTGTTGTTGGCTCTAGGTATCTGCTCAAATGTGATCTCGATGAAGGATTCTTTGAGAGTCTCCACCAATTTCTTATATGGGGTGATCTTATCATCCTTAGTCCGGTACTCATCATTCACTTGGTTTATTATCAATTGAGAGTCTTTGTATACTTTGAGGGCCATGATGTGCCACTGCATTGCTATTCTGAGACCTATGGTCAAAGCCTCGTATTCTGCAATGTTGTTGGTGTAGGGGAATGCCAATTTATAGGATTTTGGTATGTAGTCCCTTTGAGGGGTGATAAAGAAGATGTCGGCTCCTGATCCATGTTGCGTGTATGAGCCATCAAAGTAAAGTTTCTAGTGGTTAGCTATGTTGAGATTGAAGATGGATTCATCTAGAAACTCTGAGATGAGAGGATTCTCTGAATAGATTGGTGCTTCTGCAAGCTGATCTGTGATGACTTGGCCTTTAATTGCTTTTCGCTCCACATATTCAATGTCATATTCTGATAGTATCATGACCCATTTGGCCATTCTTCTAGTGCGCATTGCTTTTGACAGTAAGTACTTTAGAGGGTTGATTTTGGCGATGAGTTTTATTTTATGTGCCAGCATGTAATGTCTGAATTTCTATGAAGTAAACACTATTGCTAAACATGCTTTTTTGATGAATAAGTAGTTTAACTCATGACCAACCATTGTCCTATTGATATAATATATGGCCCTTTCTATCTTGTTTTCATCATGTTGAGCTAGAAGAGCTCTAAGGGCTGTTGTTGTTGCCGACACATAGAAAATTAATGGATTTCTTAGGATCAGTGGCATTAGGACTGGTGGTGTAAGAAGATATTCTTTGATCTTATTGAAGGCTTCTTCACACTTTTTATCCCACTTGTATGCTACTCTCTAGTGAATTAGGTGAGAGTATGGATTTTGTTTATCTACCAATTGTGCTATGAATCTTCGGATGGACTGAAGCCTGCCTTGGAGACCTCTCAATTGTTTCAATGTATTGGGTGCCTCCATCTCAAGGATTTCTTTTACTTTTTCTAGATCTACCTCAATACCTCTCATTGACACTATGTATCCTAGCAACTTTCTTGATTGTACACCAAAGACACACTTCTTTGGGTTTAATCGGACCTTGTATTCCTCCAGCCTGTCAAAAATGGCACTTAAGGTTGCTATGTGATCCTTTCTCTTTCTAGATTTGGCTAGTATGTTATCAACATAATCTTTGATAGTTTTATGGATCATGTCATGGAAGATTAACGTCATGGCTCTGTGGTATGTTGCTCCTGCATTCTTCAAGCCGAATGGCATCATATTCCAACAGTAAGTCGCCCATGGACAAGTGAAGGCCATTTTTTGTTGGTCTTCTCTAGCAATCATTATCTGGTTGTAACCCGTGAAGCCATCCATCAAGGAAAGCATTTCGTGTCCCGCCATCATATCTACGATCATGTCAATGTTGGGTAATGGGAAGTCATCTTTTGGACATGCTTTGTTTAAGTCCCTGAAATCTATGCAAATTCTGATGGCCCCATCTAGTTTTGAGACAAGAACCAAGTTTGACACCCATTCTTAGTCTATTGGTCAAATGAATCCTACATCCAATAGCTTCTTTAGTTCCATTTTGACTAGCAAGGTGATCTGAGGGTGCATTTTCCTAAACTTTTTTCTTACAGGTTTTGCTTCAGAGTGTACTGCTAGGTGATGAACTACAATTTTTGGATCGAGCCCTGGTATGTCTGTGTAGCTCCATGCAAATTTTACTTGTCTCTCTCTCAAGAAGGTTGCTAGGAGCTCTTGTTCCTCTGATAGTAATGAATCTGCATAAAATGTGATGTGCGGGGTCTCCTCTGTTCCTAGATTCACTAGATTACACTTTTCTGCTAGGATCGCTAATTTTTCTTGATGGAGAGCTCTCAAAGGAAGATTGAATCCCCCATCCTCAACTACCTCAGAGAGTTTTTCACCATTGGATGTGTCCTTTATTTTTATTTTTTTCATGTCAAACAGTGCCACAGTGTGGTTTTCACTCAAGGACTTAGATATTATTCTTAATTTCTCACTTTTGTGATTGAGGGATTCAATCGTTTCCCCATTGTATGCGTGTGTATCTAGCTCAATGATGAACCCTACTTTGTGATCCCCACATAGAATGTTATCCTGTAGTCCCATGAATTCTAAGAGCACCTCATCATTTTTGAATGTATCAAGAATTGGTGCTCCATGTTGGTCATAGTCGATGAGTTGTGGGTAAACTAGGCAGATTTCATGATTTTGATGGTCTAACTCAAAGAATAAGGTGATAATCATGAGAAGGGTGGTATCCTTGAAGATCCTAGGTAGGTTGGTTATGGGATCCTTGTCATCACTACTACTATAGACATCGGTTATGTCAAATGTGAAGTTATCTAAGACTCGACCTATAGATACAGGTAAGCGAAGTTTAGTTGCAGATTGTTGAGAAGGATTATTGACCTTTCTAACTGGAGGACTTCGGCCATGTATGGTTAAATTCATAGGGGTACATCCAAGGCCAAGATTTCTCATTCATGTCTCTAGAATGATAGGTATTATAATCCCATTGTCATTTTCCCCAAGTCTCTAGTTTCTGTCATAGCCCATTGTGAGCATCATTTGTAGACCTTTTCTTTTGCCATCCATTAGTAGATCGGCTACTAGTCTATAATCTTGGTATAGGAGATGAGATGAGTCCTCCTTGATGACTTCTCAACTGAGATCTCCCCAACTTCTGAAGTTGGGATAGTCTTCAGGGGATATTTGAGATGTGGAGGCTTCATTTGCTTGCGGACGTCCCTATGATCTGGGAGATTGTGGTAACTCTCCTACCACAAAAGATTTTTGGGAATCATGTACTTTTTGCAACCATTATCCTGGATGATGACTTTGATATCAGAGATGGTGGGGATGGTGGGAGTGGTTGGTGTCTTTGTCGCAGAAGTGGAAGCAAGAGTGGTTGGATCAATGTATGGTGTTGATGGGCCTTCATCATTTTTGGGTACTTGAGGTATTTTGTAGTATTTTTCCTTAAGGATTTAGTAGTAGGAGAATGGTTCAGGATCTCCATGGATGGTGACCTCTTGTCCTTCATATGTGAATTTGACACATTGATGGAAATTTGATGCTACTGCTTACATTACATGAATCCATGGATGTCCTAGGAGAATGTTATAAGGAAAGTCAAGGTCTAAGACCTGACAGGTGGTTTCCATGATAGTTGGCCCTACTTGAATAGGGATTCTAATTGTGCCTTGGGACACTCTTTCCTAATCATCATATGCTCTTATTTTAATACCCTTTCCTTTTTCAATGGAATGCTCTGATATTTTTAGCTGCTTAATGAGCTTGAGGGAAAAAATATTCAAGCCTGCACCTCCATCCACCAAGACTCGATTGACTTTACTTTTCTACACTAGGACATCTAAATGGAGTGCATAGTTATGAGATGGTTGAGTGAGAAAATCTTGGTTGGAGAATGTAAGGATGTTTGGAGTGATGTTTCTAACCATAGCTTGTAATTGTTCTGCATTAAGATCTGCGGGGATGGTGGATGAAGCCAATGATTCCTCAAGGATTTTCTTGTGAGTGGATGAGACTTTTAATAACTCCATGATGGAGATTTGTGCTGGCGTTCTTTTTAGCTGATCAAGGACATTATAACCATTGGGAAAAAATTTAGGTCTGGGCAATCTATTTGGCTGGGATGATCCTCCAATGGTAATTTTGGTGCCTCTTGTGGTGACTCCACAATCGACATGGGCTCCTTTGATGGTGATGGTAGCGTAGTAGTCATCCAGGGATGCAATAACATGGTCATACACATAATTCACATTCTTGAAGGTTTCGTTCCCCTTATCAATGTTATTGTTCCCTTTATTGTTATGGTTAGGCATCAGATTCACATATATCTTAAGGTTCTGGTTTCCTGTTGGTTGTTCCACATTTATAATTTTTTGATCATTGAGATCTTTGAGTATGTTCTTTAACCTCATTCAACTGTTCATGTGTGGACTTTGATTTTGTGGAAGTTGCAGAGTTAATTTTCATTGTACCAAGGAGGTTTCACATCTGGTTCTTGGTAGTTCTCATAGGTGGGAGCCTTGATGAGGTTTTCATTTATCAATTATTCATGATGACTTCAAGTGGTTCCTCTAGAGTGGTGTACTTTCTCTTGGGGTAATTCTTATTCTACTGGGGTGGTTTTGGATTTGTTGTTGTGGTGCAGGTGTATTTTGCCAAGGGGCACTGATGAAAACTTTGGCATCAACGACACCATCATTGGTAAAAAAAAAAATTCTTTCCCATGTGTGAAGTTTGTCATTGTAATTGGTGGGTGGGTGATTATTCTATTGTTTGGGATATGAATTTGATACTCCAGGTTGTGTCATAAGGGCTCGTTCAATGTTGAGCACCTTGGAAATCAACTGGTCATACTTGGTGATCCCTTGGACCTTGAGATGGAATTCCAAGAGGCCATCAAGGTTGGATATGAGAGTGCACACTTGTTGTTCCTCATGCATGACCCATTTACTCCAATTGGCCTTGGATTGCCATCATTTTAGGAATGAAGCAAATGATTCATTCTTACCTTGTTTCAAAGCTCATAGTTCTTCAAGACTGGCATTCATGGCGATATTGCATTCATAGTTTTTGATGAATGCATCTATGATTTCTTGGAATGTCTTGATGCCTATAGGTAGGCGAGAGAACCATTCCATGGCATGGCTAGCCACACTCCTAGGAAATAGCCGCATCAAATAGGTATCATCATACGTGACTTCCATGCAATGAACATGGAATTCCCTAATGTGATCTTCAAGGTTTCCCATCCCATAGTACTTATCGAATTTGGGGATTCAAATCCCTTCGGGAATGGTTTCATTACAGGGCTTATGTCGAATGGATAAGGACACAAGTTACTTGGTGTTTTTGTGGTTCGCCCTAATTGAAGATCAAGCACTTGTTGTGAGAGCAACCTAATTTGTGCCATTACATCATTTTGCGGATCAAAGGGTGGGATGAAGGTGTTCTGGGGTGGTTCGATTGTTGGTTGGATGGGTGGATTGTTTGGTGTGTTGTTTGATGGTATCTGTACATTCTATTGAGCCATGTATGCTTGCACTTGCTACTGTATGAACAACGCTTGTTGTTGATCTTGTTGTTGTGCTAGTAATGCTTATTGTTGAGCTTGCTATTGTGCTTGTTGTTTAGCTACTAATTGGGTTGTTTCCTGCTATTCTTGATATTGTTTTAGTGCTTGTTGATAGGCTTGTTGTTGTACTACATGTTGATGTGCAAGATATTGCGCTTGTGCTTGTATTTTGTGTGCTTGATAGTGGGCTTTGGATTGAGCATGCGCTTGAGCTTCGGCTTGAGTTTGAGCTTGAGCTTGTGCTTGTGCTTGTACATCTTGTGTAGCTTGTGCTTGCGCCTGTGCAACTTGTGCATCTTGAGTGACTTGTTGTTGTTTCAAGAAGGCTTGGGCTTGTACAACCTACTGTGCTTGTTGTGTGATTTGGGTAGCTTGAGTAGCTTGCATTGCTTGAGTGGCTTGAGCAGATGGTTGTGTAGCTTGTTGTTTTTGTACTTGTAGGAATGTGTTTTGATAAGAACCTTGATGAGTAGCTTGTAATGAAATGCTATATTGGCTTGATATATTGGAGCTTGGTGGTGGTGGTGGTGGTGGTGGATTCAAAATGGTGTTTGTTGTGGTGGTGAGAGGTGCTATCATGTTGGTGATTGGGGTTTGAGTGGTAGATGGTGTGATCGATTTGATTAGTCCTTGAGAGACCATGTTTTGAGATATGAGGGGGGTGGTTGATGATGTTATGATTGCTTGTGTAGTCCTTTTTTGTTGCAATGTCGATGACAAGTTTTGAAAGTTTAGCATGATGTTTTAATTGATGTTCAAGTTGTTGGTTTGATTGATACTTGGTAAAGGTGGAAGCCCTAAGCCAAGGAGGGGTGTGGATGATGATGGAAATGGAAGAAGTGGTGGAAATGTGAGGGGTGTCACCTCTTGAGAAAATGGTGTAGTTTCAAAAATGCCCCCTGGTCCAAACATGTCACCCTCTCCTTGTGAGGTTATGGGGAGAGAGGTTTGGGGTGTTGCACGAAATGATGATGGTGATGGGTCATTTGGATCATGAAAGGTGAGAGGGACATATGTATGCAATGGTACAATTTTTCCCAAGATGGTGTTTGCATCCAAATCCTAATTTTTTACAAGAGGATGTGTTTGCAATGCATTGAGAAATGCAATTCCTTTGTTAACAATGGGCTGTGTTGGATCAATGGATGATGTGATTTGTGGGATGTATTGAGTGATAATTTTGGATGGGGGTGTAGATGAGATGGGGATGGTGGATGAGATTGGGGGTGTGATCCCAAAAGATGTTTCCACAATATTACTCACGTCGAAATAAGAAGAGAGTTTAACCCCTTGTTTTGCTAATTTGAGCATTTATAGTGAAGGGTTGAGTCTCATCATTATATTGATAATCTTATGATTTTCTAGCTTTTGAACCATTTTAGTGATTTCCTCATGTGACATCCCAAAGGTAAAATCCTCTCCTTGACTTTCCTCTTGTGGATTCTATGATGATGGGGGAAAGTTAGTTAAGGGATTGCTTGATTCAACGAGATTCATTTCAGAGTTTGTTTGGCTTAGGTCACTTGAAGCGGGTGTTTCTTTGTTGGCTTCCATGTTCTTCTTGTGTTGAGATCTAGTTTGCACCATAAAATAGGGATCAATTTTCAAGAATATGGGAGATGAATCTCCAATTCTTTGGATTGATTTATCTTTTAGGTACAAAAGTAGAAATTTTTAGGATGATCAAAGGGTGATAATGATATGGATGTAAGATGGATGTTTGATGGATGATTGGAACTTTTGAGAAAATATTGAAGGGTATGTTAAACTTTAGGGCTTGATTTAGATTGATTTGTTTTAGATTCAGATTTTGGTGGACTCATAAACTCTAAGAGGTTGGATGTTGTCCTAGAGTTAAATCATTCACAAGATGCTAATTTTTCTAGGCATGAGAAGAAGGATTCATCTAAACACTCCTATCCAAACAAGATGATATTGATAATGAACTCCTAAATCCCAAGATGTTGGATGTTTATCAAGGGATGAATTTGTTCACAAGTTTTGATAATTTGATCAAATATGTAGAGAGGGATGCATCTACACACATTCAATCAAACACGGTGATTTTTTGGATTGATTTCAAATGATTTGTCCAAAGTTTAACATCATGGTTTTTTTCAAGACTTTTCAAGAGTTGATGATAAGATGATTTTGGTTTTGATGTTCAAAGATGGATGAAGGTTTGATTTTGATCCTAAGTTTATACCTAAAGAGAAACTTGTTTACTAGACCTTGGTATTGAAGAACATACAATACTTCTAAGGACCTTTCAACAAAGAAGTGGTTCCAACTAAGCGTACATTTCTGGATTGTTCAAAGGAATGAGTCTACAGAACCTTGTGATTTTTTTGTTTATTTTGATATGTTGCTTTTGATTTCACTTCCTAATGTATTTCTTGATGACCTTTCGAGTGTGTCTCCTAAATTTTGAACTTTGACTCAAGAACTTTCGTTTCAACATTTTGACTTTCTTGGAAATCATGAGGAATTAACACGTGTGTGAGCCAATTTTGTTTGCTTAGTGATTTTGTTTTACCACAAACACTTCTTTGATTAGGTTTTTCAAACTAGATGTCCAATGTCTCAATTTCTTTGAATCCCACAAAGCATGCTATGTGGAAATTCAATGACGTCAAGGCAAGGGTTACCTATTGTTTAACTTTAGTGGGAAAATTGAGATGTAAATCCAAGTGCTTAGAAACCTCAAAGGATGAAATCCCAAGGGAAAGAAATAACATGTGGATTTGGGTCAATTGTATTTGCCTCCTAAAGGGTTTGAAATTTTGATGATGATGTTAAGTGTTTGTTTTCCAAATGTTTCCGAACAAGCAAAGCACTTTGTAACGAAGAATAAGCACAAAATTATGGATATGAAAGGCAATATTTGTTGAATCCCCACTTGGACATGTCCATCTATGCTTATCTTTAGCGAATGGTTAGATGCTTGACCCCACTGGCTCCTCTCCATGACACTCACTTATATGGCGCAACCAAGCATTAACACCCATGAAACTCCCATGGCATGCTTTCCATTTCTAATAAAGACTGTAAAAGTGTGGGGCGGCTTCAAAATGACCGTTCTTGCACCAACAAATAGATAGGGATTTTGGCCTTTCTATAACAAGGGTTTTAGTTTGGACTTTCCATTCGTAGGAGTTGACCCAACGTGGTGAGAGACCATTGCTGCCCTTCTCGTTGGAGTCAACCACATCATATTGGTGTTTATTCCATTACCCACATTTATATCTCAGTTGGAAATACTCTTGGCTTTAGAGTGTTACTGGTTGAGTTGTTCCCTTGGGTGAGTACTTTTTCCCCAAGGCAGGCCCTCTAAGACAAACAAAAGTGAGTAAACATATTCATAGCTCGATCAAATTTCATTTAGAAACAAAGGGAGAACACATGCAATAGGTTTACTCACACTCACATGATGTTTTGTTCAATTTTAAACCCAAATCAAAGTGTGTATGGGTAATTACTTACACAACTTAATGTCACCAAAAGCCTTTTGTTTCTCAAGATCATCGTGAGGCACGAGAGAAGCACACACATCTTTTGATGATATTACTTTGTGTAAATAATTACAAAATAATGAAAAAACTTGTTCATTTTAAGCTTACAAAGAAAAAGTGAATTTGTTTTAAAGCGCCAAAATAAGTGTGACAATTTTTCTTGTTCAATTATTTAAACACAAAAAAAACTCTAGTGAATTGGATTCCTAATGTTCTTTTTAAGCCTTTTTGTAATAAGAATGCAAAAGGTTCTTTTTAAAGCCCAAAATGAAATTAGGAAGTCCTAAGCATAAAGAGATAACAAGTTTTTCCTTAAGAGGAATAATGAATCCTCTAAGAGTGTTAAACAAACACTAAAGTGTTTAAAAACACTTGTTTTTTTTGAAATGACCTCATCATGCTTCCCTTCTTTTTCATCTTTGATCGATCCAAACTACAATAAATTCAATCAAATTCTGTAGCAACAGAGGTTAAAAGAGTAGAAAACAGACCAAAGAACTAGAATTTGAACAAAACCATGTGCTACAAATAAAATTTCACTTCATACTCCCCTCCAGTGGTGCAATCCACAAAGGCATCATAGTTTGATTTCCCCAGCAGTGCTATATAGCATCACTTACCAGTCAGCATCGCTCTACAACTAGACCATTGAGCATGAATGCACCGCCCTTTTGACCAGCAGTGCAATTTTTATTTTTGAAAGATTCCCGCGGGTCAGAAAGGTTTAGCAGCACAATTTAGAATTCAAATTTCTGGGTGGGAAGACAAAGGCATCGTAGTTTGGAGTTGTCAACAGTTCCATATAGTGACATTGGAGAACTAGCAGTGCTAAACAGTGATGTTGAGCTCCCAATGGTAGAGTTTTCCTGTAGACAAAGAAAAACACGAAAATTTTGACAAAAAGACGATTAGAAAATGAGATTTCCCTCCTTTTAGTGCCAAAATGTCGAACGTAGATCCAAAACCTGCAATAGCACAAGAAACCAATAATAAATTAGATTGAAAGCAAGTTAGAACATAGATTCCTCAAGAAATTCATTTGAATTGCAAAAGAGAGAGGAAATGAAATGAAGAACACAATGAAACTTGAAAACATATCAAATCCTATTCTAAAGCAAAACAAACTCCTAATCTCTTGAGGGAATTGGTGCCAATTTGATGTGAAAATTGGCCCTTTCCCAACTCCAGTGATGCAAATTTGATTTGGTGATGAAAGCTGATCCACTTTGATGAAGAATGATGAGTTCTCCAAGAGAAGACTATGTATAACCTAGCTATAAACTCAATCATATGGATTAATATTGTTAAATATTTGAGCATAATAAGTTTACTCAAATTGTGGATGCCAAATACAATAGAGGAGCTCTCTATTTATAGAATGAAAAGTTGAAAGAATTCCCAAAATAGAGTAATGTGGGACTAAATTTCATCCAATGGAAAAGTGCCACTTGTCTAAATGTGAATGGGCCAAGGATGTGCAAGTTTTGATGAATATGCCAATAAATGCCAATATTTGAATTTTGAAATTGTATTAATGGCAAGGTGGAGGAAGAGTCAAATGGAGTTATGGCCACTTGGATCAATGCAAAAGGACTTGTAAGAAGGAATGAATGCCTTGTTGGAAGGAAAAAGTCTACTTGGATTTGAATTTCAAATTTGAAGAAAATTTCTCCAAAGATGCTTTGTTGAAGAAAAATAGAGATTTAATGAATCAAATAAGTCTATTTTCATGTGCTAGTGGCAAAAGATGGAGGATGGGACATGAGGAGGGATTAAATTAATCAAAGTTAATTAATTTAATGAGAGATTAGGGGATTTGACCTTTTTGACTTAAATTTGTGGATTTAAATAAATCAAAATGAGATGAATGTAATTATAGAGATAGTTAAATAAATATTTTTGATTTATTTAACTAAGGAAGGTGAATGTTAGATTAAATTAAATAAATGTTAATTTATTTAATTTAATAGGATGACCTTAGAGATTTAATCAAAAAGTGAACTATTTAATTAAATAGAGATAATTAAATCAAGCTGATTGATTTAATTAATAGAAGAAAATGACTTAATTAAATAAATGATTTATTCAATTAAGGGAGGAAAATTGATGAATTTAATCAGATAAGGATGTTTGATTAAATGGTTAGACCGAGTGATGATTTAGGATGGAATGATGTTAGTGATAAGGATCATATGTTCAACGTCAAAGAGTACATTTTACGCATCTACACCACTCCACTTTCTACCTCTCAAGCATTGCCTGTCATATCCCCACCTATTGTGGATATTTCATTCCACCTTACTAGCATCTCTACTTATGGTACTAGACTCCTTCTCCTCCACTATGTCCCTACTATCATCTTCCTCACTTCCTCCTCCATTTCCCACTCTCTCTACTCCAACGCCTGCAATTACCACTATCGCTATGTTGCCTCTTACTATGTCACATGCTTTCGTGACATATATGCAAAACATGCCCACTAAAATTTTTGGGGTAATCATGGACCCCACGGTTCAAGCTTTGATAGCTCAAATTTTTATTGCCCTACCTCTTCCTCCATCACCTATTGAGCCACTTAAGATGGAGGCCACAATGAAAATATTAGAAGAGATGGAGAAGCGTCATGTAGAATGACAACTAGAGGCTACGAGAAATGTAATTAAGGATCCTAAGGTCTTTGATCAAGATGATTATTTTGAGCATCTGAAAGGTGGAATAAATATAGAAAAAGTGGCATCCGATGAGGATAGGTCGCATTCTTCAGAGGAGGATATTGAGGCCCTCAATGAGCGGTATATAAGTCTAGATGAGGAGCTATCCCAACAAATCAAATATGTCAATGAGAATGCCAATTTGGAGGGACATCTATCTAAGGAGAAAGCTAACACTGGTGTAGATGTGGAGATACTCGAAGAGCCTCCACTAATTGGCCAAGATAAGGGCCCATTTTAGGAAGAAGTACCTCCCGAAAAGGAGGAAGGAAAGGAAAAGGATGGAGAAGAAGAAGATGCACCAAGAAAGGGCCCCAAGCTTGAACACCATGATGAGCTCGGGCATGCAAAAGGGAAGGCACCCTAGGGAAAAGCTGTCACTAAAGAGAATATAATGTTTTCTAATTCAAACAAAGAGAAGACTGTATAAACTGAAGACTCAGATGAAGAAGAAAATATTGATCAAGAGGCTTCTGGCCATGAAGAGGAACAACCTCGAAGTGAACAAAGAGAGGAAGGTGATCATGAATCACCTAGGGAACAAACTAAGGTACTTGATTGGTTGGAGCGACAATTTTAGAAGAGGACTCCTGTGACTATTGATCCAAAGGATAGACTTGAAGTAATACTAGCCAGACCACAAACAAAGACAAGAAAAGAGAAGCCTAGAGTTTGCTCTCATATTATGGTAGATGCCTTTGGATCCAAGACGGTACAAATTGCTACCCTTATAGTAGAT
>VDFB02388428.1:0-28828 GCA_007258455.2 Sequoia sempervirens | reverse complement strand
TTAGAGAATCTTTTTTGTATATAGGAGAAAAGACTTAGGTTTTTTCTCAGTTTTGGCTTATCTTTTCTCTTGCACACTACAAAGATTGAGAAGCTTTGTAACTCACTTTACAGATTTACATAGAGTAGCAGGTTACAAGTTAATTATTTATTATCATTTATGTAGTATTTTCCTACTATTTTTGTTTAGGATTTATCAATTTTACCTTCTCAGATTAATGTGAGTGTCTTTATGAATTATTTTGATGATGTTAACGTGTTTTAATCACCAAAACCTCTAATTTTGTCTCATTCATTACTGTACATGCACAAACACAATTTTTCCATCACAGGTCTTAGGTTGTGCTTGTGTTTATTCTGTCTCCCAAGTTGTGAAACATATTTTTCCTTCCGAAAAAGACAGATTATTAAGCCTTCTTTAGAAACATCATTGTGATTAAATTTCCCTTTCTGAGATGTGTGTACATACTTTTTCTGAAAAAAATAGTTGTGAATCAGTTTGCATGTTTATTTCATTTTGGTGCATCACCTCTTAGAAGTAGTTTTAACATTAAATAAAGCATCCTTCTTAACCTATTCCCATTAAATTCATTAGTTTTAGGATATCCAAAGGGGAACCAACCCATAATCTAGAGACTCACTTTCAGAATGAGCGACCCACAAGCTTGAAAGTGTTTCAATGTTACAAAAGGATTGCTAAGCCTTCTAGCTCTGCATTCAAGTACAATCATATGTGTTAACAAGAACATAGAAATAATTCAATGCAACCATACACAAGAACACCAAGAATTTTAGGTGGAAAACCTAGAAAGGGAAAAACCACAGTGAGGGTTAACTCAATATATTATATCCGGATACAAAATATTACAGGGCTCACTCCCAGGATTCACTATCCTTAAAAGGCTCATGGACTAAGTACAAAAGATAGCTCACTACCAAGATACTATGATGATGGCTCACTACCAAAAGATTGAACTAATAGAATACACCTTCAATGTGCCGGGTTTAGTTCCACTAAAGCTCCTAGAATATGAAGTACTGCCTCACATAGTAGTTGCTCAACAAAACTTTACTAATCACAATTGATAAAGCATTTAGGCTCAGATCTTCACACACCTCTTAATCCTTTTCACACTCACACTTACTCCACATTTCACATCCACTTCATATATCCACTTCCACTCCTCTTTCTCATGTGTATATCTCTTTCATTCCTCAAAACATCTTATATATATACAAGTATATCTTAATCATCAATTAGGTCGGCACCATATATGATTTAAGCATTTCATCCAAATAGTGCAGCATTATACCAAGTTAGTTATCATCCATAAAAAATAAAAAAAAAGTCTTCATAATATATTGCATATGCTAAGTCGGCCAAGACTAAAGCACAATTCTCCAAACCAACAAATAATCCTCAAAGAAAACACCTTCCAGATTTGAGAACACATTAATCTCTCATCATACTACCAACATAGAGACTATCAACAAAACCACAGCATAAGAATATTCACCTTAGTTTGTTGCTCAAGCGATACCTCTTGAGGAAGAATAAAATTTTGATCAATAAAATGGGGTGCCAAGTATAACTCATGAAACACAAGAAAGTTTCTAAAATTGAGTAACACAAAAATTGAAAGATGTTAGACCTAATGAAGTTGGGAAACCAAGTACCAAAAGTGAATATAAAGCTCCCTATCAAGAAGAGTCCCTTAAATAAATTCAAGATAAGCTTCAAAACATTTCCTTAGATTGGTAGTCATAAGAAGAGATCAAAAGTTTAGTTGATACAAAAGAAGCTTCCTATAAGGAAGCTAAAAATATTGGTTGCAAGATGATTTTTTAGAGAAAGTACAAATAGATGAGTCATTTGATAAAAATAAATCAAGGCTTGTTGCAAAGGGGCAAGCTACAAAAGAAAGCATGGAATATGAAGAAACCTTTATGCCTACAATTAAATGAACTATCATTCATGCTTAATTTGTTGCAGTAACATAAAATAGGTGGAAAATCCACTAGATGAGCATGAATACAATTTGTATTATTGTTAATGTCAAATAAATAATATACATGTCTCAATAAAAAGGTTTTATAGTTGAAATTCAAGAATAAAAAATGTGCAAATTAGTTAAATCACTATATGGTTTGAAACAAGCCTAGAGAGCTTGTTATGAAATGCTCACAAATCATCTCTTGAAAATAAATTTCAAATGATTTGAGTTTTAATATGGAACTCTTTTTATCAAGAAAGTTATAGGATAGTTGTATACTTGACTATGTATATGGATGATATATTGATGATAGTTAATGATGAAGAGTACATGGAAATAATAAAATAAGAGTTGGAGAAAGGCTTTATTAACTTAGGATACCTTCATTACTATTTGGGTATTTAAGTAATTAAAAAAAAAATTAATCTTTTCATCACCCAACAAAAATCCATTGGTGAATTCTCAACAAATCTGGAATGAAAAATAATAAACCTCTCAATAATCTTATGGAGGAATTTATGAAACTACTTGGTTAAATGATACTGTAAATTTTTTAGATACAACTAAATATAAATATGTTGTTATAAGTTTGATCTATGCAAGAACAATAATACACATTGGTAAATAGATTTGTTACTATGATTTTTTCTCCAAAAATGACCTTGTTTTCCGGAAGATCAATGACAATCATTCCAACAGTTGGAGAAGTTGTTACTAGGGTAACAAATTTCCTCTACATTTGAGAGGGGCAGCTTCCTTGTATGATAGGGGTGTTTGTATTTTTTGTGTACTTTTAACCTGAAAGTACATAAAGGAGAAAAGGAAGAACATGATTAAAATGAATAACATAAACCCCAACAATAGACATACAAATACCAACTGAGATTTCACAATTGATTGCATATTATAAAAGGGGTTTTAAATTATGTTTTGATATGTAACTATGATGAAGGAAAGACGGAAAAATATCAACATATGAAGAGATAAACTAATTCAGTTGACACATTCGAATCAAGATACCAAGATATGATTGTGTTTCATCAATCACATAGATTATCAATGGCTTACATAATTACACAAAGGGATTACTATTTTAACATAGGAGAAATTAGTAATAACAACACAAGGGTAAATTTAGAATATACAAATTGAAATGCATTCTTCATTATCTTTATTAAATCATATGATTTCAAAAACCCTTTAATACATAATGCTAAACCAAAATTCTCTTCAAAATGTTCTCAAAATTTCTCTAAAAGTCCCCCCTTTATATTTGAAATAGCCTTTATTTATAGGATTTTCTTGGTAACTACCTTGTAACTAACTTTTAACCACTTTCTAAGTAACTTTTTGAAATGTAATGGATTTAGAAGTAGTAAACCTGATATGGTTAGGTTTTACATTACTTTTCAAAAAATAAGGTTCATTTTAGATCACTTTATTTACAATAAGTGATATATATCACGTTTACAAAAATGTAACTAGAAACTCATAGATTTTAAGAAAGAGCAAGTTATTGATCTTGTCAAGGAAGTTTCTATCTCTATTTGCTTCATTTTCATTTGTGATCATCTCACCATCCAACTGCGTAAGGACATTAAACTTATATCTATTTGTTTGAAACAAATGAATAATTTTGAGGCTCTCTATGATGACACAAAAGTTCAAGTTCTAATGATTTATTTATAAGATGCCAAGCTTCACCAATAAAAGAAAGCATGCATCTATAGTTTGCTATAATCACCTTAGAAATTGCTTTTGCAAACTTCTTCCAATTTACATCTATACAATACTGACCAACTCGGTTGTTGAACCTTATCATAAACTACCCATCATTTTTTTCTTTAGTATACTATGACTAATCCCATAGTTCCTCCAAGCCATTTAAGCATTAACTTCAGGAATCCAAAGATATCCACCCCAATTCCATTTGTTTAGTGTCCTCCTATGAACTCATGTATTCTTCCAAGAAATGTAACCTTAGAATGATTATCATGATCATTTTTAGGAAGTTTCCTCAGCTAGTTGATATCACTTGAATATGTTGAATCCCTCCATGAATTTTCTTGAAAACATGAAGTTTGTTTAAAATTTGTTTCAACCATTGTATGTTCCTCATCTAGAGCAAAAAACCAAGTCTCCATGTGTATCTTTAGGGTCTCCATTTTAGGTTAAATTACACCTAGTATTTTCATCCTTGAAAGTCTCTAATAGAATCAACATATTTCTAATCTGAGTCCATCTTGTATAGTGAACTTTCCATATTCTTCTCATCATACAAGAGATCATTTGTAGTAAGAGATCAGAAGAGTGGTTTCTACAATCAATGAATTCACCTTTTGCATCAAAGACTGCTTGCAAGTTAGAATTGATTTCCTTCCTCCGCCATAATCACATTGAACCATATTAACCAATGAATTGCAACATAAATACTGGTAAGGTTATGTGGCTGAAGTACTAGGCTCATCCATAATTTTATTCACTTCATCTTCAATAGAACTTAAATGAATTTCTTCATCTTCAATGGAACTTAAATGAATTTCAATTGATAACTTTCTAAAATCTTGTGATCTTGCATTCCATGAGATTACATCCTTTCGAATATTTTTTTCAAACCCCTCACGCCACTGTAAATGGCTTGCAAATTCAAACTCTTGAGCTAATTTTAACAAATATCTTGTGCCGTTTTTTTGCATGCATGTCTATAGAAAAAGATCACGAGGGTGCTGGTGAAGATTGCAATTTAGGCTTAACATGGGCCAATTACATTTGTTTGAAAGTGCATAATGCATTTTGATAAAAAAAATTATATGCATATGTTATGCTTATTGCATCGCATTCGAGCATATTTCTTTTGAGGCTTTTTGCCATATAGTTAGAGCAACCTGTTCGTGCATCACATTTTACGTACAAGTCTAAACGAGCAACTACAACTATAATATATGCGATTATATTTTCTCAAAAGTTTTAAAAATCTATTTAACAAATCAATTCTGCACATATCCTACAAATTTCAGCAACTCATAAGATGCATTTTCTTTAAAAAATTATGCCAAACAGTTCACGTTCCTTGTCTATGTTTGCATATTTTGCACATATGTCTCCTATGGCTGCTGTCACAGATTTCCTCTAGCCAAATGTATTTGTTTGAAAGTTTTAAGAGCCTTTTCAATAGAAGCATTGTGTGTATATCCTTCAATAAGAGCCTTTTCAATAGAACCATTGTGTGTATATCCTTCAATAAGATCCTTTTCAATAGAACCATTGTGTATATATCCTTCAACCATATTGTTCCATGAGACCACATTTATTTGAAGAATTATGTCGAGTAGTTCACTGCCTCATATTTTGCAATGCATGTGCCAATTTTTTTTTTTGAAAGATTTTCAAATCTTCATTAACACTATGAAACAACATTTCTATGAGGCATTTTCTGGTTTAATTACCTCCGCTAATTCAAAACAATTCCCTTCCCAAATATGATGACCAACTTGCTATGGAAAAATCTATATAACATCAAATTTTTATAATATTTTTATAATTATAATATTTGACCATAATCTGCCCCTCATTTTGCATTAATTTTTGCTCATATTCTTAACATTTTAATTCCTTGTAAAACTAATTCCACCTTTTGCAAACATGAAAAATCAACTTTGGCACCACTTTTATCAGGTGTATTTGCAAATTTCCAATGTCTTTAAAAAAGTATAGTTCATGGCTATCTATATTTCTATCACTTGCATGCATAAAAATTAAACTCGGTGCCATATATGTTGTTTCAATCTTTCAAAACAAAAGGAAAACTGAAATTTATTTAGGATTTTAGCACGATTATTTGCTCCTCTGTCTTTTGCTTACAATAAAAATCAAGCCTTGGCACCATAGTTCTTGTTTTAATCTTCTTGAAACTGAGAATGATTGGAATTTAGCATTGTTATACTTTAGGTTTTTTAGAAAAGACTTCTGCAACTTTCTAAATCTGTATTTCAGTGTTGGAATGATTTCATATTTTGGAACAATTTCTTCAGAGCTTCCTTTCTGGTCTACATTGTGAGATGCTGGTAAAGATTGAAGAAATGGGCACTTAAATTTGCTTCATGCACTCTGTAACTAAAACATTGCATGCATATCTTTCAATCTTCAAAGATGTGACGTGAAACATGGAGCATGTGGAAGTCTCCAACATAAAATTAACTTTCTTTAAAACTCTCCCACAAGTCACCGTATAAATAACTGTTTTCTAGATGTGTGTTGGTTTTGAGTGAAAATTGAGGTTGTGAATTTTAACAACCTCTTTTTCAAAGTTGAGAGTCACGAGTTTTGGTTTTTCATGTGATGTCTCAAGTTAACAAGCTCAAAACAAAACCTAGCAGAAAAACTCTTTTTTCTAAACAAATACAACAACACTGATAATGCAACAATGCCACCCTCCCCCACGTAAGGTGGAATCCTGGAAGATCGTGTCAATTCCTTCCCATGATTGTATCCCATTTTGTGAAGTTGACCCGCTTTCTGTTTGAGTTCCCAATTTTGGAGTTGATCACCTCCAAGATGCCCGCCTCTAGAGTTTGTTCAAAAATGAGTGAATGGGCATTTCCTTATCTTGAAAGATACGTTTGTTCCTCTCTTTCCATACTTCCCAAAGTAATAACAGTGGACTCGTTATCCATAGGCTAGAAAATATTGCATTTTTCTTTAGAATGGGCCAGGATTTTAACATATTTTGTATGTTGTTGGAGAAGGCTACCTGCAAATGGAGTTTGGCACAAAGCCACTGCCAACATTTGAGAGAGATTGGGCAGTTTAAGAAAAGATGGCACCCCATTTCTTCCTCTTTGTTGCAGAATACACATCTAGAAGGCCCATTATAGCCCATTTTGATGAACCTATCTACTTTGAGAACCCTTCTCTGCACCACAACCCAAGTGAACATTCTGGCTTTTGGTAAACAATATTTACATGCCAACAAAGGTTGCTTGGTAATTTTGCCTCAAATTCCTAATTTCATACCATCATGTTATATCCATCTTTTGCATCAAGTAGTTACCGATTGGGGAGCCATGCCATCTTAGTATGTCCTTCCCATCCCTGATGCAAATTGTTCTTTCCTTCATAGCCATATCAAATGCTTCAACCACCTCATTATTTAGTCCTGGCATTCACACACACTTCCATTCCCCCTTGAAGCATAGATGTTTTCTATCAAGATGTTCATATAATCACGCACACAGTCCCCCCATGCCAATTTGGTTGCAATCCTTACTTGTTCTAACTCCTCTCTGTTTTCTAGAATTTGGTGGCCCCCCAGGAATCCTCCCAAAATAGGGTAGACCTTCCATCCCTAATGTCCCATGTTAGATAATCTACTATCAACTCACAGTTGGTTCTTAAAAAATTCCATATCCTTGATCCCATTAGGAGTGTCCTTGAGGTGAGTATGCTTGTATCTCATCCAAATATTTTTCCTGGAAGATTTTAACCCATTTAAGCTTTGGATTAGTGTATATTTTCCACACCATTTTTGCCCCCAGGGCTTTATTTTGAAGCAACAAACTTTTTAACCCCACACCATCAGCTTTCCTTGACTTGCATATTTTTTCCCACCCCACTAGAGGATATTTATGTTGTTTGAATTGCCTTGCTAGAAGAAATTCTTCATTTTTTGATTGATGCTTTTACTAGCACCAATTGTTAAGGGCAAACATGACATCATATATATTGGTAGAGTTGCAATTATAGCCTTGAGCATGGTTAATCTCCTAGCCCAAGATAATCACTTATCTTTCCACAAGGTCAACCTCTTATCCACCCTTTCCTTCAACAAATCCAAAATTTTGCCTGACTGTAACCTTGTTGCAAGAGGCATTCCAAGATATTTGCTTGGAAATTTACCTTTTTGAAATTTAGCGCTATTAATTTATCTAATTTTCCTTGTTTGGTTTAGTAAACAGGAAAAAGACTTTTGACTTCTCTTTGCTTACCTCCTACCCAGATGTAGCAGAATAATTGTCCAATATTTCCTTGAAGTGTCTAGCCTCTCTTTCCCATGTAGCCCCGAACAACATTGTGTCATCCACGAATTGCTCATGAGTTATCAGAGGAATGTCTCATGATATATGGGTCCCAACAATCTTTCCTTCCACCAAAGCTTTCAATATTGATCTCCTAAGGGCCTTAACCATGATTATGATTAAGCAGGGGGATAAAGGGTCCCCCTATCTTAAGCCCCTCAAAGCACTAAAAAAACCTTCAAGAGTGTTGTTTAAGAGTACCTAGAATCTTGGCCAAGCAATCTAATTAAATATCCAATTCAACCAACCATTATGGAACCCAAATGCTTCAAGGACTTTGAACAAGAATCTCAAGTTCACTCTATCATATGCCTTCTTTCTATCAAGCTTAATCAACATAGTTTGTTTCTTTATTTTTTGAATGAAGTGAATTGTCTCTTGAGCAATGATAACTCCGTCCAAGATTGACTTTCCCAAAACGAAACTAGTTTGCTCCTCAAAAACTATATCAGGTAATATCTTTTTCAACCTATTCGCCACAACTTTTGCAAGGATCTTGTAAATTGTATTGCATAGGGAGATTGGTTTGTATTCCTCTAGTGTCACTGGTTTCTCCTTCTTTGATATAAGTGCAATAAAGGTGTTATGCCATGCCTTGAGCACTCTCCCAGAGCATCAAGAGTCATCTATACCTTCAACCACTTCATTCCCAACGATGTCCCAACTTTTCTGAAAGAAGGCTGCAAGAAACCCATCCAAGCCAAGAGACTTGTTTGGGTGCAACTGAAATAAAGCAACCTTGATTTCATTTTATGTGAATTTTCCATTTAACAGTTCATTTTGGGCATCAATTACTAGTCTTGGAATGTATTTGAGAATTTGTTGTTGCTCAATTAGATTTGATCCACTCCAATCATTTAATAAATTTTGAAAGAAATCTATAGTAGCCACCTTTATCTCCATGATTTTTCCTAAAGTTCTTCCGTCATATATCTTGATACTCATTATTCTATTCATTTCCTTCCTTATTTTGGTGGCATTGTGGAAGTATTTGTGTTTTTGTCTCCTACATTTATCCACAATTCTCTTGATTTCTGCCTCCAAAAAATTTCCTCTTTGGCAAGCAAATCATTCAGTTTACATAACAATTATTTTTCCTAGAAGTAAGTCAGATTATCCATCCCATCTTTTAATACCTTCTCATTTAGCTCCTTTAATGCTTCTTTTGTTTTCCTCTTTTCTTCAAATATATTTTTAAAGTTGTCTTTGTTCCACATATTTAAGTTTTGTTTGATCAACCTCAATTTGGTAGATATGTTGAACATTTTGGACTCGTTTGGGTTGCACTCAAACCACCATTGACTTATCAAGTCCTTGAAGTGGGGATCCTTGAGCCATACATTCTCAAATTTAAAAGGGCGTCTTGTTGGCTTTCTTTCCCCCATAATTTCTAGGTTGACTGGGAAGTAATCATTAGAGCCCGCAGTAGGTTCAATTTTGCTCTCTAGAGTATAAGGGAAGATACTTAGTCACCTTTAAAGAGAAACCTGTCCAGTTTCTTGGCTATTCTACAGTATCCCTTATGCCTATTTGTCCAAATAAACTTTCCATTACCTTTTGAAATATCCATCAACATGTTCCTTTCTATGAAATCCTCAAAGTCTATATGAGATTGCAATTTTCTACCCACTCCTCCCATCTTATCTTCAGATCTCAAGATAATGTTGAAATCCCCACCAAATAGGAAGAACTCAAATGAGGGGTTGTTACATACTAAATCAAGTTCCCTCCATGCTTCTCTTTTTTTAATACAAGAATTAGGGCCATATACATTAATGAGAAGAAAGCATATATTAGAAGTTAATCTCCTTACCTTACTCGCTAACCAATGGTTTTTTGAGGCAACCTTCTCCACCAAAATGTTTTGCGATCTCCAAAGGATTATCAGTCCACCTGATGAGCCTTCAGAGCAAACCGCCATCATTTTCTAAAACTTTAGTCTTTTTTCAAAGCCCTCCAGTTCCTACTGATTAAGCTTAGTTTCTTGAAGGAGATATATGTCAAACTAGAACTAATCCAACTGGTGCCTAATTAGGCACTTCTTGTTAGGGGCATTTAAGCCCCTAACATTCTAGGTTATAATTTTCATTGTGCTTTAGGAAGGACCTCACCCTTCCCTACTTTCAACATTTCATTAATATTTAATTGTCCATTAGCTTCGCCATCCACTTTGAGCTTCTCCTAGTTAGGAATTTGACCCCTCCTTTTGCTCTCCCCACAATCCGAGGAAATCTTAGAAGCATCATTTTGACAAATTCCCAATTTTCTAAACTCCATGTGCCCTACAAACATGGTCTTCTATCTTTTGCTTACTTTGGGCTCGTGACATCATCATCATCTAATTCTTGATCAACCTCAACTAGATTTGGGCTTGTTTCCCAATCTTCATCCAATCCTATTGTTTCTAGGTTCTCTACCAATGAAGCACTTTTGGCTTCTTTGGCCAATTCGACTAGTTCATTTCCTACATCAATTAGGGAGTTGAGATCCTCTTCATTTATATTATTACCAATCAAATCCAAAAATGGTATTATTTTCATGTCCAATTCTTGCTTTTGATTTGTTGGATCATTGTTTTGACCGCTCGAAACTTCTATTTTTTCTTTTGTTACTAGTTTCACTTCCTGACTCTCAAGGATTGGGTTGTTTGCATTTGACTCAACATCAATATTTGAAGAATTGGATGGCTTCTCCATTCTTGAATTCAGCTCCATGTTTCCCATATCTTCTGGGTTCGTCATTTTCCTAAGGGTGATCCCACAAAGCTGGTTTACAATTTCTAGGAGATTCTGATTTTTGCTGAAATCACATATTTTTAGAAAATATAATGATTTAAGCCTTAAAAATTTCTATTTAAAGCATTCTAATTGAAGAGGGTTTGATCAAACTACCTTAGATCAAAGCCCCTTGGATAGAACCCCACTAGTTTTAAACCATACCTATAACAGAGTCTCATTTACACCTATCAAAATGCTGATAAAAAATCACTTTTGATTTACCTTTTGGGGGATCAAATGAATTCATTTAAAAATTATTTTTTGTAAGTATGTAGTCCTTATTATAAGCTTCCCAAAAAGTATAATTTTAAATCAATTTAATTTTATTATTACATTTATTTTTTATTTCTTGTGAATGTAGGTTTTTTTACCGAAAATCAAGCTCTTTGTTCTACACATGTGGAAAAATAGAAGATTATCAAAATAAAAATTTAAAAAATATGGTACACTAGATATTGAAGTCCTTGATCCAACAAAAAAAAATTGAATTTTGATACATATACAAAAAAAATTGTTATATGGTCCACCTATGTCTAAATTGTAATTGGTTTGACTTTGAAACTTGATTAAGGAAAAAATATTCAATAAAATGTACTATGAAACCAATTGGAAGCACTAGATATCGTAGTTACAAATCTAAATTAAAAAAAAATAGAATTTTATCCTTCATGGAAAAAAAGTTATGTGTTATATGATGAGCGTCACTCCTTAAAAATGGTGTTTACTAAAAAAAAACTAGTTTTCAAAGGAGATGGAAAAAGAAGTGCAATATGATTCCAAAATTTTTGAAAAAAATATATTTAGAATATAAAGACAAAATGTCACAAAACACTAGTTTGCATCATCTTCAAATTCCTTAGGGTTTAGCCGCTATAGGTGCCCAAAAGTGAAGATTTAGTTAGAAAAAATCAATTCAGTGTCTAGTTTGGCTAAAAATTGTAAACTAGTATTGTGGGATCACCCCTAAGGCTTCTCCAATCAAGCTCTTTCAAACAGATTTCAAGTTAGGGCTTGGGTCTAGTATTAAAGTTTGATGCCAATTGCCCCAGTCGGTAATCAACTCAATCTCCCTCTAGTGTGGGCTATTAGGGTTATTTTCCATGCATAGCCTAACATTTGTACAAATGCCATCCAGATAAATAGTCTTTCCTCTATGCATACATACTTACCCAAATGATTACCAATGTCTTCTAAAATGTTGGGTTCCTAGAATTCAAACAAAAGATTGGGAAGCTTGAACCAATCTTGAATTCTTTCCATGTTGTGCCAATGGAGGTCAAACCCTACCTCCCATCTTTGGATGTAGAAATTGTTTCCATCCATAATCCATATGCCCTTCTTGATCTCTTCCCTAATTGCTTGTGATGGGTAGACCACCATGAAATACCTATTCGCTAGGGCCTTGAACTACATTTGATGTCCCCATCGATCCTACCACCACTTGACCAGGCTATCCCAATTTAACTCCTTGCCATACCATTTGATCAATAAACCTTGCTAGACTCCAGCTCTTGTATTGATGGTTACAATTTATTTTTCCCAATCATCATATTCTTTTTGTATCCATTTCTTCTTTTGTTATGATCGTTTTCCTGCTAATTTCCATTGTGCCAGTTTTGCACACATAGAGCCCCTTGGTGTCCATGTTGTTGCTTTTGATCAATTGAGCCTACACTATGGGAATAATTTCATCCCCACCTTTGATTTGCCTTGTTTCCCCAATTGTTAAATCTACCACCATTCCTACTGATACGTTCATGTTTGTTCTCAAAACCCCATTATTTGTGTGAATTTCACTTGTGAAAGTCATACCTAGGCTTCCCATTCCAAAGGTTACCATTGTCCAAATTTCCCTTCTTTTCTAGAGCTTGGAGATTATCCAGGTTTCACCACTTTCACTAGCCACTTGAGCCCGAATATGCTCCATAGGGACATCTTTCTCTGCCTTCTCCACCCATAACCTTGAATCCCTACCATTCTTCACTTGCTCTACTCCTACGCTTGCCATCTACATAACACTTAATCTTTGATTTTATTAATTTAGTGGATGTGATGAATTAAATTTAAGTGGATCAATATATTTAGATAATTTTTAACATTAATGAAATTTATGTAATTATTTTGAATTAATAATTTATTTAGGGAAATAAATTATTTATAAAATATATTAATTAAATGGGGTAGTTATCAATAATACATTTAGGATTTTTTCAATTATTTTCATATCAAGTATTCTTGATAGTTGACTTTGATTTTGAGGATGAATTTTATATTTTGAACAATTATTCTCATAATGCTATAAATAGGTTCATAAATATTATTTAAGTGGACTATTTGAAAAAGAAAATCTATTAATGAACAATTTATATCAGAAGAAAGTAGTTTTTTTTTTTTATTTATTATTAGAATTATCATGTGTTCTTGAATTTAGAATTAGAGAATTTAAATATGGAATGAAGTTAATGGACCCTTGGTCCACCAAGGTGAAATAGATAGGTTCTAAATGATCCTACTAAGGATCAAGTCTTGTTGGCTGCAAGGCATTGACACCATAAACTATGAGGTTAGGGTCATTCCTTAGGTGACTTTGGTGAAATGGATATCCCTTAGTGCTTAGCTCTTAGTTGAAGAGGTTCAACCTAAGGCTCATGCTCCCATATTAGGTAGCTAAATGATTCTATGGGATTGATATAAAACACTATATATATTATAGAGAGAGATAGATAAATTATGAGATTATGGAAAATATTATTAAATAATTATTTAAAAGAATAAATAAAATTTATTATTGGAATTCTTGGATAAGAAGTAATTGTGAAATTATATTTCTACATTATTAAAAGGCATTTGAAGCTTAAATAGCTTGGCTACACAAAGGATACAAGTTTTATTATTGTAATGAGATAATTCAAGCTTTGAAGTGAAGATCAAGGGTTTCAAAGGTTCCATCAAAGGTTTTTTAGAAATTATAAGAGGTAGAATCTTTTGTATGCATATATGTAAATTGAATTCATAATTGATATGACAATGTAAAATAAAATTGTATAGGGCTGATGTAATTAATTTATTAAAATTGAAAGAATAGAAAAGCTTAAACATATGAGAATATTGGGAGATTGGTGTAAAATGAAAACCATAATTGAGATGTTGTGATCAATGAAAACACATAGTTATGTTTATATACATAAAACTAGATTTGAAAGACATAAATTTATATACCCTAATCCAAAAATTGTGAAATTGAAGCTAGGATTAATGAATCTTGCGAAAATAGCAATGTAAAATGTGTCTAAATAGGTAGAAAATTCTTTAGGATATTGTTCCATCTCAATTGTACTTTCATGTACTTGTAGTTTGACAATTTGAGTTGGAATTAACATTTTTTTAAAGCAAAAATCTAATTTTGAATTTTGGATCAATTAGTGGTCTATAAATCATGTTGTAAATCAATTGAAAGGTGTTTATTGATCCTTAACATTGTGCAAAAACATTTGTAAACTTGGTTAAACATTTGTGAAGAAATTAGATTTGAATGCAATCATAGAAAACTTAAAAATTTAACTCCCATTTTTTCATTGTTGTAATTAAATTCTAGGTTGACTAGAAGGCTATAAATTCTCTATTAAAGAAAATTGAAGAGACAAAACTTGAATACGAGTCTTTTAGGACACCAACATTGAACTAGGATGCTAATTCCATATTTTTGTAGGATAGAAGGTCCCAACATGGGTGATAAATTTCCCTATTTCAAACCCCAACACCCCTATTGGGTGTTGGAGACCTTTAGATAAAACTTGACAACCATGTATTGTTAAAACAAAATACCAATGCACATGTTAGATGTTGGTGTCTAAAATGAATGGTTTTTGTAAATATAGTTAGCATATTATTGTTTTGAGTATCCGATCTTAAAAAATAGAAAAAATATATCATAAAATAATGAGGAATACCAGATATACAATCAATTAAGTAGATACATATGCTTAATGGAAAAATTGTTTCCTTTCTTTTAATTATAATGAAAACTTGATAATATTCTTGGTTTATTATATAAATATAATTTTATGAGTTTTGAGCTTATTTTTAAATGATTTCATAGGCCAATTAAATTAGGAATACATAATTGAAGAATGTACCTTGTAAGTTAAAAATTGATGGTCAAACCTAGAAATTTGAATTAACTTAAAGGGGAGCACTATATTTTATCCTAATTAGACCCTTGGAAGAAATATTTCCATGTAGTCAAGGCAATATTAAAACCTAGGGTTCATTGAATCTTAACAATGATTATGATTTAAAAAATCTTACAAGGGATGTCATGTATTCATTGCATGAGGAATCCATATAACTTACATGGTTGGTGAATGATTGTGTGGTGATTTAAATATTACAATTTTGATACATAGATCATGGTCTAAGATGATATTGTATGGAAAGAGAGACATTTATATGACTAGTTGTAATAGAGAATAACTAAATGAATTTGGTGAAATGTTTTCTTTTATGCATTATAGTTCAATGATGTTATATTTTTTGTCACATAATAATTGAAAGACTCACTTGTGCACAAAATATATGAGGAATTTATGTGATTTATAGTTTCATTTATGATACATTTTGTAAGGATTTATTTTTCCTTTGAAAGAAAAAATAGTATGCACTTTTGGGATTTTTATTGTGGTTTTTTAATAATTTCAAGTAGAGGAGTTATTACAAAAATGAGGTTTCATTCATTTAAATTTGTAACTTTTTGAAAGATGTATCATACCATCCACATCCTTCTCAAGCATAAAAAAAGGAGGCCACTAGATACATAAACATGCCATGAAAACCAAACTAGACATTTTTTCAAATCACACCTCCCCATTTAGGGAATTTTTAGTCTCCAAAAGCTAGGGACTCAATGGATGAGGTGAAAGAACTCTTCAACAAGTGACACATGTCACTTCAACTGACACAAGAATATGAAAGCCAACCAAAATTTAGTGCAACTCTCTCTCCACGTGTTTAGATGATACAATATAGATGTGCTTGAACTAGGAGATACATTGTCAATATTGGTTTTATCAATTAAGATATAAAAGTGTTTCCACCTTTCTTCCTACGAATATTTAGGACCTTCAAAGCCTCATGAATCTATACCACACATAAAAAATGAAGTAATTTTTATTCTTTCTTACTTGTAATTTTTTCCCTCTCATATAGAATACTATTTTCTTCTCATATAAATAGGGGATTTAAAAAACTTGACACCAAATCCATAGGAGCAATATTTGCCACCTACATTAACAATTTTATCATGAGAAAACCTTATTTTATAAGAGATATCAAGTTTCCACAATCCATAATTATGATCAATTTTGCTTCTGGTTTTGATTGTGTTTGAGTTTTTTGTCATCGACGTTTCGGATCACACTCCATGATCCATCATCAGGATGAGAGAGAGCATAAGGAAGAGAAATGAATTGTTGCAGACCCAAGCCACCTAAAAAGGAGAGGAGTTACACACAAATCAAGGAGAAGACATAATAAAGCAAAATGAAAATGATAATAAGAAAACATGATAAATACAATAGAGTTCAAAACACAAAGATGAAGCTCATGAAAAACTAAAAGAGTTCAAAGAGGCGAAACAATAAATTAAGCAAAAATACATTAAGAAGGAGGGGGGGAAACAAAAAAGAGGAACAACAAGCAAAAGAGAATAAACTAAAACAAACATAACTCTAAGAGTGAAAAGGACAAAGAATAAAGTAACAACAAGGTAAATGAAAGTACCCAATCAAAAGCATTAAACCAGAACGAAAAAGTTCAAAGACAAAGGACACAAACCACAAATAAATTAAATAAATAAAACGGAATAAAGCCCCAAGCCAATAGACTATATATCTAAAAATATATATGAAAAACTAAATATTAATATATATACGAAAAATTAAATAAAAATAAATAAAATAAATCCAATTAATAAAGAACAATCAAAATCACATAAGCAAAAGAGAGACCAAAATGAAAATAAAAATAAAAGTAAAAATAAATCAGATAAATATAAAGGAAAAAGGCCCCAAGAAAATAAATTATATAAATATATATATGAGAAACTATATATCTATATATGAGAAACTAAATAGAAATATATATAAGACAAATATATAAAAGAAAAATTATATTAGAAAAATAAAATAAAATAAATCCAACTATCTAATAAAAGTAATAATATAAATCCAACTATCTAATAAAATAAAATAAATGAAAAATATAAAAGTAAAAATATAAATCCAACTATCTAATAAAATTATAAATGAAAAATAAAAGTAAAAATTATATTAGAAAAAGAAATAATATAAATATATGAAAAACTAAAAAGTAAAAATTATATGAATACATGTAAATATATATGCAAGAAAAATTATAAAGTAAATGTAATTCTTAAATATATGAATATAAAAGTAATAATATAAATCCAACTATCTAATAAAATTATAAATGAAAAATAAAAGTAAAAAATATATTAGAAAAAGAAATAATATAAATATATGAAAAACTAAAAAGTACAATAAATATGTAAATATATATAAGCAAGAAAAATTATAAAGTATATGAAAAGTTTTATAAAAAATATGAAAGAAAAATTATATAAATATATGTAAAAATTATATATATATATATACGAAAAACTAAATAGTAATATATATAAGAAAATAAATAAATAAATAAAATAAAATAAAATAAAATAAATCTAACAATAGAGAACAATCAAAATCTGAAAAGCAAAAGAGAGACCAAGAAGAGAACAATCAAAAATCTAACAAGCAAAAGAGAGACCAAATTATAAATGAAAAATAAAAGTATAAATAAAAGAAAGTCCAGGACTATATATGTAGTTAAGAAAAATAAAAATAACACTAGAATTAATGCAAATATATAAGAAAATCCAACAAATAACCCGGATCAGGCCACCCAAAAGACAACCAAGCAGAAAATAACTCAACCAAAAAAAGCCAACCTACACGAAGACCATGCAGAGACCCACCACGAGGACCCGAAGAGAAAGGAGAGAAGAAGGACAAGGTGAAAAGCGAAGAAAATTCAAGGGAGGGGGTGATGCCTGTTTCTGAGATTGGATAACAAAGGATTCCAGGAACCACTGAGGCTCCAGCCCTCATCTCGATTGAGGTTAGTGGGATGATTACTAATCTCAATAGCTTCTTTGATTTTTCTTTTGAAAAAGTTGTCTTCTTTGCACAAAACTTTAAAGTTTTCTAAGCATATATGGTGCTTGGTCGAACACGAGTGTTCGGCAAGGGCTGATTTGAGGATCCGCTCGTGTTTTATATCAGCACCATGCTCTTTGATTCTTGTACAAAAAGCTCACCCTGTTTCACCTATATAAGGTGTGCCACAGGAGCAAACCACCTTATAGACACCTGAATCAAGAAGGATGTCCTTAGAGTCCTTGATAGAGGGGAGACGACTTTGCACAGTTGAGAAGGGCTTGAAGGCACATTTGAGACCTTTCTTGACCAAGATCTTGGAAATTTTGTGCGAGATGCCTTCAATGAAGGGAAGGGCAGCACTCGGAGGGACCTCAAGCTTGGAGGAAGTCTTGTTAGAGAGGAAAAAGGTTTTGGTTTGGTTGAGAGCTTTGGATATTTGTTTGCTTGTAAACCCATTCAAGCTGAAGACTTTGCGAAGGTGGGCTAGCTCTTGGTTCAAGTTGTCTTCATCACAAATCCGATAGGCTCTCAAGGCTAAAGTTTTGAGGACCCCAATTTTTTCAAGTGGGGTGTCTTATATATATTTCTATTTAGTTTCTCATATATAGATATATAGTTCCTCAGATATATATTTATATAATTTATTTTCTTGGGGCCTTTTTCCTTTATATTTATCTGAGTTATTTTTACTTTTATTTTTATTTTCATTTTGGTCTCTCTTTTTCTTATGTGATTTTGATTGTTCTTTATTAATTGGATTTATTTTTATTTATTTTATTTAATTTTTCTTATATATATTAATATTTAGTTTTTCATATATATTTTAGATATATAGTCTATTGGCTTGGGCTTTATTCGCTTTTTATTTATTTAATTTATTTGTGGTTTGTGTCTCGTTTTGAACTTTTTCGCTCGGTTTAATGCTTTTGATTGCACTTTCATTTACTCTGTTGTTACTTTATTCTTTTGTCCTTTTCACTCTTAGAGTGCTCGTTTGCCTTATTCTCTTTTGCTTGTTGTTCCTCTCTTTTTGTTTCCCTCCTTCTTAATGTATTCTTGCTTAATTTATTGTTTCGCCTCTTTGAACTCTTTTAGTTTTTCATGAGCTTCATCTTTGTGTTTTGAACTCTATTGTATTTATCATGTTTTCTTATTATCATTTTCATTTTGCTTTATTATGTCTTCTCCTCGATTTGTGTGTAACTCCTCTCCTTTTTAGGTGGCTTCGTCTCCAGAACACCATTTCTTCCTTGCGTTTTCCTCATCCCGCTGATGATGGATCATGGAGTGTGATCCAACGCCGATGACAAAAACTCAAACACAATCAAACCGTATAAAAATTGATCACCTTTTATTTTTATATTTCCTATCGACAAGAATATGGTTACCTTCCTTAATCCAACCCAAGTCATAGGCCCTAGGGTGTTGAAATGTCTTCAAACTAAGTTTCTCAACCAACATTTGTGCATTCAAGTTAGTTTGTGAGCTAGAATAATATAAAAAACATCAATCTTAAGTTCATTAACAAAAATATTAATGTTAAAAAATGCTTCTTTGGGTACCAAACCAACCTTTCTAGTAGTGCAAGAAATTTTGGAATCCCAATTTGAATCACCACTAATCTGGACTTACCAATATAAGAAATTTTATTTTGAGGTTAACATCCATTTTACCCTTCTTTTTGTGTGGGTACTTTTTCAGATGTCGTATCCAACATGAAGACTCTAGATGACCATCCCTACCATAATGATCAAAATGTGTTTATTTATTTTTAGTTCTTGTAAACTTAATTGCCTTTTATAATTTTTAGCATCCTTAACTTCATTAGACTTGGAAGAAGTAGGAAAATAATTTATCTTAAGATAATGAGCATGCTTGATCTATGTCAATCAGCTTAGAGAGCAACACAAGAATATATAGATTATTATTCAAGCCTCCTATGTGGTATCCTAGTAACATGTTATACTTATGTGAATCCTTACATGCAAGGATACCAATAATGAGTCCTTTGCAAATCGATTCACGTATATAACATATTTTCAGTTATACATTTTACCACCGCTTTTAATTTTTAGTTTTAATTTAATTTAGTTTTAAATTTAGTTTTTAAATTTTAATTTAGTTTTAGTTTTAATTTAGTTTTTAATTTTTAGTTTTTTAGTTTAGTTTTTAATTTCATTTTTAGTTTTGATTCATTAATCCAGCTTCCACTCAGCTGCAGGAAAAACGATTTCTGGGTTTTGTAGCCAGGGTCAAAATCCGATCTGGGTATCTTTCAGTTTTTTGATTTCTTTCACAGATCTGAAGAAAATAGCCGCACAAAAACCATCGCGCGTCATTTTTCACCTGGCTAAATGTTTAAAAAAAATTATTTTTTTCATCTTCTGCTTGCTAGATCAAAAAACGATTTCTGGGTTTTATTTTTTGCTTCAAAAAATTTCTGGGTTTCTGTTTTTATCTACTCATTATAAACAGATTTTTCAGAAATAAAATTTGAAGATTTTTATGCATGTTTTAATTTAGTTTTTAATTTTTAGTTTTCAATTTAGTTTAGTTTTTAATTTTAATTTAGTTTTTAATCTTAATTTAGTTTAATTTTTAGTTAGTTTGGTTTAGACTTTAATTTAGATTTTTTAATTAGATACTTTTTTAGTTTCTAAAATTCAAATTAGATTTTTTTAATTTAAAGTAGATTCTTTAACTTTGTTAATTTAAATTAGATTTTTTTACTTTAGATTTTTTAACTTTATTAATTTAAATTAGAATTATTAATTTAGATTAGATTTTTTTAATTTAGATTAGATTTTTTTTAATTTTATTAATTTAGATTAGTTTTGTTTTAAATTTTTAGTTTAATATTAGATTAATTTAGTTTAATTTTAGTTTTGTTAACTAATTCCTTTTAGATTAAATTTTGACTAGATTAAATTAGATTTTTTAATTCTAGTTCTTTTAAATTTTTTTTCCAGAGCATAACAGTTTCTGCAGGACGCCAGTCAGAGAACTTGAAACACACTAACAGTTTGATTGCAGGACGCGTGACAAAGACTTGAAAACAAACACTTACGCTTGTCAAAGATCCTATTTAAAAAAATATTGTGTTTGTTTTCCTGCTTTTCAATTCACATAGTCTAATTAGGGCTTCATTAAAATTCTTAGGAGTTTCAATAGTGAGTAGGGAATTTGGCTCTTTGTTACATGGGGGTGATGACCATGGACAAATCCAGGCTCCTAATGATCTTACTCATATGACGAACTCTTAGGGAGTGGAGCAAGGTAGTGAATCTTTAGCACTTTCACTCGTCAGGGGATTATGCTCTTCTCTTATTGAGAGAATCAGAAACCCAAAAGCGTGTGGATTTGGTGAAGTGAAACTAGCTCGATGATTAAGGTTGTTTAGTGTGTTTGGGTAAAGAGACGGGCTAGAGAAGTATGCTCTTCTCCTTTTGGGAGAATCAAAAAATCAGAAACCCGAATCCGAGCCATGTCCAGTGTCACCTTTAGAGGGCCTGCCGGAAGTTGAACCTCCGGGAACGACCCAAGTGAGTACACACCTATCGCCAGTGATTCCACCTCACTATAATAAAGAACGTCTTGTTGAGTCTAAAGACTCCAAGACCATAGTAACTCTTTTCCATGACTTGGACGATCATCATGGAAAAGCTCTGTTTATTGCACTAAGCGGCGCCGCTCTGAGCCCTGCTTGCGGGGGTGTGTGATTTTCAGGTGTTGGTGTGGCTGCGAGGCCCGAGCTCTGTATCAGAGGCATCGAAGGTTATTGTGAACGGAAGCCAAGTAAAAACCTCTTAGTTAGTTTCCTACCGGGGTTTAATTCAAAGGAGTCATAATCTTTGCTAGCGAGGGGAAGAATCTCCTCAGATGTTGATCATACACGATTCCCATCATAGGCATACACCTCGACGCTTTGAGGCGGTTAGCATGACCGCCCCTGCTACAAGGGTAACCTTTGAACATACACTGTTGAGTCCTTAGAAACACCAAAAACATGGGCGCCCTCTAGGGGGTGACACGGTTGTGTGAGGTGCATGTATGCGCATAAGCAATGGGGCAAAGGTTTTGACTTCTCACCATTTTCTTTGGTAGGGATAGCTATGTGTTTGTTTTGAGTCTTAAACATTGTCCAAACATCTTCAAACAAGACTCCCTCGATACTATCAAGTTGCTTTGTCCTTGATAGATCTGTTATCGACTACTTTTTGTATCACAACTTGTCTGATTGAAACCTATGTGCTTGATCAAAATCTGTGGATATACTTGTTTGATCTTTGAAAATAAACAACAAACTGAAATACTGAGTTCTTCGATTAGGTGACTTGTCCCAGTTTTAGAGACTTGTTCTGTATTTAGGGTTTATGTGTCCTTGACCTTTTGAATTAGTGATCCTTGATCTCATAAGCGATTTTGCTTGAGATTGGCAAATTAGGAATTGTTCCTGTCAAATAGATAAATTTTTAGACTCTTTGATAACACACTTGGAGAGTGCTGGTAGTCTCTTTGTCCACCCATTTTCATACAATTCAAACTCAGTACAATTTGTGTAAGTCATCCTCCTGATCCATATGTGCTAGGGTGTTCACCCAAGAATTGAGCACCTCTGTGGCAGTGTTGGTTTGCACCTATTTGCAACAGTTCTATTTCACCATCTCTCTTGGACAAGAGAAAACTTTTACTATCCTAGTCTGGTATTGATGTTTCTTAGAATTTTTTGTTTACTTGAACTTTCCCTTTCATGTCAGTCACAACAAGATATCAAGTGAGCCAAGGAAAGCGACCTCAGATAGTCTTTAACCAACTACCCCTAGTTCAGACTCGTCAAAAGAGAAAGGAAAAGGAACCAATATTTGACTAGTCACCTAGGAGTCAGTCTGAAACCTATTTTGACCCAAAGAGCCATTTTAGTGACTTGAGTACCCCCTCAGCACCTTCCCACTTAGGTATGGATATGAGTTATACTGTCACTCGGCGGGAGAGGGAAGCCATGGATCAAAATCTTGATGATATCTATGAACAACACAGAAACAACATGATATTTGGAAATTCTTCTCATGATGATCAACCTGGTTCACCCCTCATTCATACAAGATATTTGGATGCCCATCAACGGGATGAAAGGTATAAGAGACGAGCTCACCAAGAACAATGGTCACAACATGAAGACCAAGACAATGAACCTCGTAATGCTCATGTCAATACAACGTATACCAATGACTTGTTCAAACAATCTAGACCAAGCTCACCACTTCAACATACCTCAAGGTTCACAAGTGATAGGCTTAGAAGAATTGAACGCCAAAAGAAAGCCTTTCTAGATGAACAAGCTGCAAAGCAAGAAAAGTTTAGACAACTTGAGGAAGAGAGCCAAGCTTTATTGGAAGTACAAAGGAAACTCGCTCAAGAGGAGAAAGATAGGTAGTTAGCCCACCAATTAAACAAACAATACAATACAAGGGGTGCTAACAGTGGACATAATTCTCCTCCCTCCACCCCTTCCAGAACACCAAGAAGTAGAAGGCGGTCAAGGACCCCTTCTAGATCTCCTAGTCCTAGAGGAAGAAGGGCCTCTCAGTATGCTTATTATAGGAGGCAAACTCCTCCCAGAAATTCAAGACCACACTCCCAACATGTACATCCTGGTTCCCAACATGGAGGTGGTAGCTCACATTATGACTTTGATACTCAAGACTTCATGCGAATACAACAAGAGTCTATCTTCCAACAGTATGTGGAGAGGTATTTGGAACAAAACAAAGATAAGTTCTTGGAAAGTCTAATCAACAAGGGTGCCAAAGTCCCTTATAATTTTGATGTGGACAACAAAATACAAAAGCAAAATCCCTCTCAAGAGGAAGAAATCCACCAAATGAAGCAAATGATGGAGAAAATGATGCAACCTAAGAGCTCATTCTCACTAGACTCAATTTGTCCTAATCCATTTGACAAGAGTGTGAGTATGAAAGATTTTCCAAAGAGGGTGGAATTCCCACAACACGATAAATATGATGGCAGTGGTGATCCACACGACCCTGTGCGTCAGTTCTATACTATGAGCTTTGAATTCCATCGTGGATGACTCCTATTTGATGAGTAGTTGCCCCTAGAGTCTTAAAGGACAAGCAATGGAATGGTTTACCAATATCACTCCTCCCTCACAAGACTCTTTAGGATGGAACTTGTTCATAGATTCGTTCAACACTTCGCATATAATCTATCAAGATCTATTACTATGTTGGACCTATGCAACTTGAAACAAAATCAGGGGGAACCCTTTGTTACCTTCTTGCAAAGGTGGAGGAGACAATGCTCTCGGTATCCTAGGACAATCCATGAGGATGAAAAGATTGACATACTTGTTAGTAATTTGGTGCCTGAAATGAGACATGAGATCAAAAAGGTAGTCTTCACTTCCTTTGATACCATGATTGAAACTGCATGCCGCATTGAGGATGCGAACAAAGGCATTTTGACCGACATTATTAACAATAATACCAACAAATACCACACAACAATAGGATAAAGGGAAGAACAACAATTGGAACAAAACAAACAAGCTGCTCAATGATGGAGCGTATTCCTCCCAATCAAGAGATCAAAGTGTCTTTAATTTGACTAAGGTCGTGTGCTTAAATGCAGTTTTAATGTAATCACAACAAGAAAGTAAACCAAGATATCGAGAGACCCAAAACCGTAGTTTACAATTTACCAAATTGGGTGACTCCATATGAGGATATTCTCAAAACTCTATTGCTAACAACCGGCACATCCTCGTGATCCCGGCGAAATTACATTCCGCATCCTAAGCCACATTGGTGGGATGCTGGCGCGGCATTCTCAGAATTTCAATGGCCCCATCAAGGAAAACTATTGGAAATTAAAACATATCGTCCAAGATTTTATAGAAAGTGGAAAGCTTCAAGTTGATGGCCTAAATACCAATGCTGATCATAAGGCTTTTAAGGAACCTTTGCCTAATTATGACAAGGGGGAAACCTCTAAATCACAGAATGGAAAAGCTGCAATCAACTACACCTATACAGCGGCAGAAAATGTGATAAACATGCTTGAAGTTGTGGAGCCAAGTGTTAATATGATAAGGAGTAAAGACCCGCATGGTTATGACTCTCCCCCTATTTTTGACAACCAACCTGTTGTGGTGCTGAGAGGTCCTTATTCTAGGTTATCTTCCCAAGCCCTAATATCGTTAATGAGTCAGTTCCGGCTATTCTCTGAGGCCTAGTTCAGGTCCATCCAACAAATCCAAGCAAGTGGCATCCAAGAATGTCACTATAAAGTCTGCCACTACTCTCAAACCAAACTACAATCTTGTAGATCAGTTACAGAAAACTCCAGCACAGATCTCAATCTTAGAGTTTCTAGAGTTGTCCCCTAGACATAAGCAGATCCTTGAGGACGCTTTGCGCACAGCAAATGTCCCCAACAACATTGATATAGACCAATTCCAAGGCATGGTGAATCACATTACTAGCCCACATTACCTTTCTTTCTCTGAAGATGATGACAAATCCCTAAGCCATCCACATAATCTTGCCCTTCACATTGAAGTCATGATTCATAAAACCCGTGTCAGGCGCGTGTTGATTGATGGGGGTGCTGGGTTAAATATCTATACTTTGAATTTGTTAAAAACTTTGGGCTATTCAGAGCAAGTGATCGACACTAGAAAGAAGATCACCATAAAGGCCTATGATGAGGCAGAACGAAGTTCTAAGGGATTGGCTGTCCTTCCTGTCAGGATTGGCCCAGTTGAGAAAGATATCTTGTTTCAAATTGTTGATACTAGACCCCTTGCATACAACATTTTACTGGGTAGACCATGGATTCATGATATGCAGGCAGTGTCGTCTACCTACCACCAGTGTGTTAAGTTCCCCTACAATGGAACAGAAATTTGCATACCAGGGGATAACACCTTATCAATTAACTCAATCTCAACTAATGTTCATGTCCCTCTTAACCGAGCAGCAGAGGATTATGAAACAACTTTAGCAGACTGTCAAAACAAATTTAAGTCAGTAGACCTTGGCATGGGGGGGTATCAACTTGACTCTTTTGCAAAGATGCCTGTTTCCCCTAGGACATATGGAAAGCCTTCACAGGAGATGAAACCATCATCTTCAGCAATGACAATATTTGACAAGTTTGTTGAATCCTCAGTACCAATACAAGATGAAAAAGAGGAAGTAGCTGTTCGAGATTGGATATACAAAGAGGAGAAATACCAGCACAATGAAAATTTCTCCCCCTCTCCTAAGTCCTATGGAAGAGGATATACTTTTGTCAAGAAGATGGGTTATCCAGGATATGGCCCTCTTAGTCACAAGTTAGATGCTAGAGCCGAACCACTCAATCATGATCTTTTTGCACATAAGTCTAAGAAACCGGTTGGCCTAGGCTTTATGAACAATAATAAATGCACTGTCCCCATTTCTGATAGGCGGGATAGTAAAGATGACACAGAATATGTACCAGATTTGACCAATCAACAAGACATAACAGATGATTGGATACCTTCAACAAATCTCCTTTGGGAAGATAGTCCTCCTATCTCATTTGCAATAGATAGTGACTGCATGAATGCAAGATTGACTATGGATAGTGTCTCCATCCCAGCTGCAATGGATGGTGATAATTCAGATAATTTTGTGATTGAGCAAATTGCTAGAGGAGAGGAGCCTCTTCCAAATCTTGAGGCTTCTACATCACGAGGCTCCAACAATAATTCAGAAATAGACTCTCATGCGTTTGAATGGGATTCACTCTCAGATGCAACAGTTGACTTGGATATGGATGTTGTCCATGCTTATAGTTCTCAACCTGATGTAACTGACGAGTCATGTGTTAGATTAGAAGATTGGAACCCACATGTCGCATTAGTAGACGATTCTTCGCTTGCTAGGATAAATTCCGATTTAGACACTTTAGAGGGAAACTTGACAAATTCCAATTCTACAATCACCAGAGATGACACCACCTATATCCTTAATCTTGAACCGGTCATTAACCTACCCCTTGTTCACCCCAACCTTATTGATTGGTCTCAACGTTACCAAGAGCCTCAACTCTTGAAATTTCACAATGACTATGAGATCACCTGCTATCTAAATGCCATTGAACCTATAGTCTCTTCCACCAGTGAACCAGCTACCAGTATGACAGAACCTGACATCAAGTACCTTAGTCACAAGATAAAAAGAAAAGAAAAAAAGAATAAGAGTTCTGATGGCGAAAACCACTATGTGGCGGTGTCAGAACCAAAAAAAGTAAAAATAAAAGACGTATCCAAAGGTGAAAACCTCCTAGAGGCACCTACGGATAAGGTACTTGATGGTCTCCCAAGCTATTTCCAGGATAGATCATCAGTATTGGTTGAACCTACAGAAGCTGTTAATTTGGGCACAGAGGAAGTTCAAAAAATTGTACACTTGGCTAAATATTTATCACCTGAAGAAAAGAAAGCCTATACCGAGTTCCTCCAAAAGAAGGAAATTAACTTTGCATGGACATACTCAGACATGCCAGGGTTGGACACTAATCTCATTATGCATCATTTATCCATAGCTCCAGGTGTGAAACCAGTAAAACAGAAGTTGAGAAAAATGCACCCTCATATAGCTCTTTTAGTGAAAGTTGAATTAGAAAAGCTCCTTGGTGTAGGATTCATTAGAGCCATAGACTATGCTGACTGGATTTCCAACATTGTACCTATTTCTAAACCTGATAAAACCATTCGAATCTGCACAGACTTTAGAGATCTTAATAGAGCATGCCCAAAGGATGATTTCCCACTTCCTAACATAGACATGATAGTGGACATGACAGCGGGATATGAGATCTATTCTTTGATGGATGGTTTTTCTGGGTATAATCAGATCAAGATAGCTCCTGAGGATCAAGAAAAGACTGCATTCACATGTGCCTGGGGTACTTATTGTTGGAATGTCATGCCCTTTGGATTGAAAAATGTAGGAGCTACTTACCAAAGAGTTATGACAACCATCTTCCATGACATGATGCATAAGAATATGGAAGATTATGTGGATGACACCCTGGCTAAGTCTAAGAGAAGAGGAACACATTTGGCTGATTTAGAAGTGATTCTAGATCGCATGGAACAATTTCAACTAAGATTAAACCCAAAAAAGTGTGCATTTGGTGTTACTTCTGGCAAATTATTGGGATTCATCATTTCAGCTAAAGGAATAGAAGTGGACCCTAAAAAGGTTCAAGCCATTATAAACATGCCACCTCCCAAAAATGTTAGCCAAATGAGGAGTCTTCAAGGGCGCCTTCAATCCATAAGGAGGTTCATTTCACAATTGGCAGATAGAGCACAACCTTTCAACAAAAATTTGCATAAAGGTGTTCAATGTGTCTGGAATGAGGATTTCCAAAAGAGCATGGATCAAATTAAAGAATACTTGGCAAATCCTCCCATTTTAATGCCTCCCATTCCAGGAAAACCTCTCATTTTATATGTCTCAGCTACTGAATCTTCACTGGGGGCATTGTTGGCTCAATTAGATGAACAAGGGAAAGAAAGGGCGATATATTATATTAGTCGCACTTTTGTTTCTTATGAGGTTAATTATACTAGTATTGAAAAAGCTTTCCTCGCAGTAGTGTTTGCTTCTCAAAAATTGTGACACTATATGCTCGCGCACACCATACATCTCATAGAAAAAATTGATCCTCTCAAATACTTGCTTGGTAAAGCTGCTCTCACGGGTA
>VDFB02388427.1:0-11587 GCA_007258455.2 Sequoia sempervirens | reverse complement strand
CTTTAATCATTCTTGAGTGTGTGCTAAAATCAAGGAGTTGTAGCTTCCTTTAGTTGTAGCCCTAAAACAAATTTGTAAAATCAGGGAATTGTAGCTTCCTTGGGAGTGACCCTACAAACTATAATTAGGGAGCTATAGCTTCCTTGGGTTGTAGCCCTAAAACAAAGTTGTAAATGTTGTTCATCTTGCAAGGCTAGATTAGGATAGTAGCTCCTAGAAAAATTTCTCACCATGGTTTTTCCCCTGTAGGGTTTTCTATGCATATCTAGTGTTGTTCATGTTCATGCTTATGTGGTAGAGTTTAAAGTGTCTAACTATTTTGGAGGGTTTGAGATTTCATAGAATACTGATTCACCCCCCTCTCAATATTCCAGTGTATTCAACAGAACTGACAACTCTCCATCATAAACCATCAGCCCTAAACCCATAAACCATAGGCCCTACATCGTAAATAATGAATAATTTAGATATATTAAAGGGAGAGAGGAGAGAGAGATATGGGAGAGAGATAGAGAGAAGAGAGGAAAAGAAAGAGAGAGATGTGAGATAGAAACAAGAGAGATCTACATAGGGAGGGAGGGAGAGGTAGGAAGGTGAGATAGAAAGCTAAGATAGAGAGGTAGATAGTGGAGAGAGGTTAGATATAGAGAGATAGATCTAGGAGAGAGATAGAAGTGAGATAGAGAACAATAGAGATGGGGAGGAGAGTAGAGAGGAGGGAGATGTGAGATGATATATAAAGAGGTAGGTAGACCCTCAACCCTCTATTATTGACCATAAATTATACACCCTAAACCCTAAACACTAGGAGATGCACCTTGAAACTATACACTAAACCCTGAATATTCACACTAATAATTAACACTAAAACCTATACCCTCAACCCTAAACAATATACGTTCAACCATCAACCCTAAACCCTCAACTCTAAATTCTTCATATAATTGAGGGTGGATTAGAGAGAGACAAATGGAGGAGTGAGAGAGATAGGGAGGGAGAGACAAAGAGAGGGAGGGAAAGAAATATGGAGAGAGATACAAAGAGGATTTTATCTCCATAGGAACATGAGCACATTATGACACACTTCCTCCTATTAAGATGACTTTTTGAGCATGGGGGAGACATTTTCTTCCTAGAAACATGAGAAAATTATAATCTAGATAGAGACGTATTGAGAGCGATAGAGAGGTAGAGAGAGTTAGGGAGAGAGAGAGAGAGGGAGATGTGTAGGTAGGGAGAAAGAAGAATTAGAGATAGGGAGATTTAGTTATAGAGAGACAAAGAGATACATGGGATGTAAGGAAAGACTCTAGTGCCGAAATCGCTTTCCTAATGTCAATTCATAGGGGAACAATGCAAGAGTGCTTTTAATTTCAAAATACATAACATTAAGATTCACATGGAAAAGGATAGAAAAAAATAGACAATAATCTCAACAAAGAATGAACACCAAATTTACGTGGGAAAACCCTTTTGGGAAAAAAAAAACCCACCACCAAAGAAAGATCACTTTATTCACAGTAAATGCAATTACAATAAAGTTACAGATTCCTTCTTCATAGGTATTTGTTCTCTGATATTACACAAGAACATTACAATCGGGCCAATCACGTAGTTCTTATAGACCACAGTCAATCACAACACTATTACAATGTTCTTTCAACATATAGTACACACTCAACCAAAACAATCTTTTTCCTTCCAACACAACACCCAATTGGTCTGCCATTTTTCAATTCTCACGAAGACCCTTCAATTTCCAAGAATATTTTGTCCAAATTGATTCAGTTCGTTCAACTGTCAAAGAAGTCCAACCGTCAACATTATCCCAGGGTGATCCCACAAAGCTGGTTTATAATTTCTGGGAGATTCTGATTTTTGCTAAAATCACATATTTTTAGAAAATATAATGATTTAAGCCTTAAAAAGTTCCATTTAAAGCATTCCAATTGAAGAGGGTTTGATCAAACTACCTTAAATCAAACCCCCTTGGATAGAACCTCGCTAGTTTTAAACCATACCTATAACATAGTCTCCTTTACACCTATCAAAATGCTGATAAAAAACTGCTTTTGATTTACCTTTTGGGGGATCAAATGAATTCATTTAAAATTTATTTTTTGTAAGTATGTAGTCCTTATTATAAGCTTCCCAAAAGTATAATTTTAAATAAATTTAATTTTATTATTATGTTTCTATTTTTATTTCTAGAATGTAGTTTTTCAATCGTAAAATCAAGCTCTGCCTCTAATATTGTAGAAAATAGAATATTATCAATTTTTTTTAAAAATATGAGTGCAATTAGATATTAAAAGTCCTTTTGATCCAACAAAAAAAATTGAATTTCTCGATAAATACAAAGCCAGGTTATACAAATCGTTTAAGGTCTAAATTGTAATTATTTGACTTCCTTTAAAACTTGATTTAAGGAAAAAATATTCAATAAAAACACCAAGTGAAACTAATTGGGAAGAACTAGATATTGTAAGCTACAAATCTAATGAAAAAATAGAATTTTATCCTTCATGGAAAAAGTTATGTGTTAAAATTTTTTGAGCACCTCCCCGCTAAAAACGGTGGGTTTACCAAAATAAACCAGCTCTCGGGCGGAGACGGAAAAAGCAGCGCAATTTGATTCCAAAAAATCTTTGAATTTTCTTTTGTGAATCTACGCACAAAAATGCTCAAATCACCACTTCTAATCATCTCAAATTCCCTCACCTGGCTTAGTCAGCTATAGGGGTGCTCAAGTGCGGGAGAAATTTCGGAGTTAGAAAAAATCAGTTCAATGTACAGTTTGGCAAAAAATTGTAAACCAGAATTGTAGGATCACCCCCCACATTGGTGCAAAATATAAATGGTCAATAGTTTAAATCCAAAAGCCCAAAGACTTTACGTGTCTACGAGATGGCCTTTTGTTATTTACTCACTCGTACATTCGTGGCCTCAATACACCCATCAACCTGGCTCCAACGAAGTGAACACCCATCGGCATGTCGCATAAAACTCTAACTTCACAACCACCACACGGAGGTTAGGAATTTCCCGGATGTCGCAACAAGCCAATACCACTGTCACCTAGTCGGAGAAAACTCGAACTTTGCAACCTCCACTGCAGGTTAGAGAATTCCCGGATGTTGCGACAATGAAGGAGATTGGCCAGTCGGGAAGTTAAGAAACTTTTGAACTCTGCGACAAGGTTCTAAAGTTAAAGAAAACAACAATGCTGTGACCAACACACTATCATCAAGTTAGTAACTTTCAGAACTTCGTGACTTAGGTTCCAAGGTTAAAAAATCTAGCGATCGACTGGCAATGAGGACCAAACAAAAGAAAAGAACGCCAAGTCTTTAACAGACATTCAAGGCAACAAGTTGAGGCACAGTTTTCCAACATGGGAGAAAATGATTAGAAAAGGAAGGAGGGAAATGGGGAGAGAGAGAGGGAGATAGAGAGAGAGATTTGTTAAAAAAGAGTACAAAGGGGAGGAGGGAGGGAGGGGTGGGGAGAGATATAGAGATTTTGAGGGAGAGAGGATAGAGAGATTTTGGGGAGAGGGATTGAGGCACAAAGAGATGAATATCAATAGAGAGAGATGTAGAGAGAGTTAGAGACTGAGGTGGAGGGAGAGAGGATAGAGAGATTTTTGGGGGAGGGATGGAGGCAAAAAGAGATGAATATTGATAGAGAGAGATATAGAGAAAGTTAGAGACTGAGGTGGAGGGAGAGAGCGCTGAATAGTTAGATTCAAGAAGATGATTTTAGTGTAGGCCAAAACACGCACGTTTTGGCTCACACAAAATAGGCACACATTTTGGCTCGCACAGAACACACACACATTTTGACTCATACAGAACAAACACATGTTTTGGCTCTCACAAAAAACACATGCATTTTGGCTCGCACAAAACACGCACGCGTTTTGGCTTGCATAGAATACGCACGTGTTTTGGCTCACATAGAACATGCATGCATTTTGGCTCGCACAAAACACACATGCATTTTGGCTCGCACAGAACACACATGCATTTTGGCTCACATAGAACACGCGCGCGTTTTGGCTTGTATAAAATAGGCACGTGTTTTGGCTCACATAGAACACACACATGTTTTGGCTCGCACTAAACACACACGCATTTTGGCTTGCATAGAACACGCACACCTTTTGGCTCACATAGAACACACATGTGTTTTGGCTTGTAGTTAGGATTGGATGACAAGCCTTAGGCTTGGATGGTTTGTTTGCCTCATTTTCATGTGATTTTTTCCTCCATTATTTTTTTTCAACTTGCTTGTCATCAACTTTACACATTATAAATCAAATCTTAGTAAAATTACCACCATAATTTCACACGTCTCCTAAGCTTTGGAACCATATATATTTGTTAGATTTGAACTATATTAACATGTTTATTTTTAATTTCTTTCACTAATGTTTTTATAGTTATCAAAGACATATATGTATTGAATTTTTTTAATAACTTTTGACCTACTTGTCCAAATTTGAATATATATATATATATATATATATATATATATATATATATATATATATATATATATATATTGAAATTCTAGACTTCTTATTCTTTTACACATTGGATTTTTTGTATTTTTAATTATTTTGGTGTGTTATGGATATCAGACGTGTTTTGGTGATGCAATTTTCAGATGTCCACCCCTGGAAAACCACAAAAACAATTCCAACAAAAACTGTCATACAACTCTCCCACCACCACCTTTAACCATATTTCCCCATCTATTGGCCTTTGCATCACCAAACGCAACCAAAAAAAAAAAAAAAATTGCCAATTTAATGGCATCAATCATGTCATATCTTTATCGTAAAAATTAGGAACACTTTTGTGTGCATGAAACATTTGATCCTCTTAATCTTATCTATTTTTGAAAAAAAATAGTAGTTTAGAAACTAGATTTAGAGTACTACAATTCTTGTTCTTTTGGTATCTTCAAATTTTGAGTGCATGAATCTCAAATTACTCCTCCAAGTTCAAGCTTAGCAGATTTCAGAAAAAAAGTGGCCACTTTTGACCCGATTTTTGTGCACCATCTTGGTGCACTTACCCAAAATTAAATAAAAAATAACATCAATATAAAAATTTCATCATTACAATTTTAAAGTTGAAGAGGGGAAAAAGGTTGAAGGTAAATTTAAAATGGAAGGTAAAGCAATGAAAAGAACAATACCTTCACCTGGAATCTTTGCTTCTCTCCTTGATGAGTGAAAATGGAGTGCACCCTTATTTCATTTGATTTGCTCTTTGATATGTTGATATGTGGATTGCTCAATGCTCTAGCATAGCCTTAATATGATTTGATAATGACAAGATATCAAAATGATAACATAAAGGTATGATTGCTTCAGAGTTTATACATTAGGAGGTTTGATGAGGGATGAGAGCCTCTAGATATAGAGTGTTGAAGAGGTAAAATCAATTGCTAAGAATGGTTGATGATGGATGGCTAAGATTGAAGGAGGATTAGGGCTTAGATGAAAGATGTAGTCATGTGACAAGTGACACATGAGGGATAGGATTTAGGTTTAATATTATGATGATGAAAAAATATCCTTATGAGAATGGCTAGGATTAAGAGGTTTAGATGAGATGAATGGATAAGATGAAAAGTTAGTTTGACTATTGGGGAGGTGTCTAGGTTCAATGAATCCAGACAAGGAGTTAGGTATGTGAAGGGGACACTATAGTGAAAAATTTATATTAGATCCACATGAAGACGATAAAGAGCTAGGATTAAATGAACAAGGGTAGAGGATAAAGGGGAATTAATTAAACAAATAAAGTATTTATTTAATTAATGGGATAATGTGAGGGCAAAATAATTAAATAAAGATTAGATATTTATTTAATTAATGGGCTAAGGATAGGCTAAAATTAGGTGTGGTTGGGTAAGGTCATATTTTAGGTGTCTACAAAAGCACATCCCAGAAAATGGTTGTCAATATATTTTGTTTTAGTTGTGGATAATGTAACTATCTATTGTCCCTTGTTCATCTAGCTAACTACTACTCCAAAAAGAATAAAAAACATAACTAATCATTGACATGTATTGTTATTGAAATCTCTAGCCAATCAAAATCTACAATATAAGGAGATGATTACAATTAATGTATTAGATGCCTTAACATACAAGGACATGACAACATATCACACAAAATTGAATTTAGTTGGCCCTAGGTAGGAAGGGTAAAGGTGTGAAGTCAATTACATTTGAATTTTAAAAAAAATCATAATTATGAAGACGACCTTATAACCATTAACTAATTCCGAAAATATTGATAGATAAAACATACATATAAAGAAGTACAAATAGGTGTGTGATAATCAAGTGGATAATACAAATGTATAAAGATGTATAAATATGTGAAAGAAGATAAATAGTAAACACATAGAATGATATAAAATAGAGGCATATGGGGCGGGGGCCCTAGCTTAATTGGCTAAAGCATTCTCTTGCAAGCAAGAGGTCATGACGTCTAGGCTCCCCTATCCCCTTAGTACCAGAGGACGTGTCATGCTAGCGTCACCGGTCACGTGAAAAAAAATTACCAGATACATTGTAGTTTATAAAAAGAGCTACCCAAAAAAAAAATAGAAGCGTATAAATAAAATAAAATAAAAAATCTACCTTTACACTTATCAATATATCTACAAAATTTCATCATTACATTTTGAGAACATTCCCAAAAAGGCCGTCAATTCTAAACCTTTAATGTGACTAAATCAGCTACTCGGTTTACCGAATTCGGAACATGGTGCTTCAATTCCAATATCCCCCTTGATTGGTAAAGATGAACCTCATTCGAGGCACTAGACTGACAGCCAATGCCCATCCCCAAACATGAATCTTTTGGGCAAGCCGAAAAAAGTGGTTTTTACAAGTCCACAAACGATGGAGCGTCAGTGGTGCGTTAATGTCCTCCGTCACAAACAGTGAAAGAAGTGAAAAAGAAAAGACATGTGGCTACCGGCGACTTGAAGGCATATGCAAAAAGAGTCTGCATGTGGCAATTGCTAATTTGAAGAGCTAGACAACCCATCAGACCGGACCTCAACCTTGATTCTCGACTCTCCACCAATAGTAGTCCGTCCATTCCTCAGAACCCCAACCACTCGCACACAGATCTATCAATCTATCATGGTCATTGCTGTACTCTCTTCTATTTCATTCGGGCTTTTTCTTTCTCTACTGTACTGTTAGAATGTCGTCAATTTAGAGCTACCAACGGTGTTCTCTCTCATAATAATTCTTCAATGTACGCCCATATTTCCACCGTTCATCATCCATGACCTCAGGTCGATATATCTAATCATTCTAGGTTGCTATGCTGTTTGCACAGCGCAGCTGCCAGCGAGCGGGTGGTAGCCTTTAGCCAGTCGGTTTGGGATTGGGCAGGAACAAGCACGGTACCAGGGAATCAGCAGTCCGCCTCAAGGGGCTGATGGGATAGTAATGTGGCCAGAGAGTACCAGATTGATTGCTCCCAAAACCCCCTCTTTCATGCATTTTAAAGGTGGGTAGGCGTGGAAACCCATATCTACGCCAGTTTCATAACTTTCAATGGAGAGAAACGTGGCTGGACCTAGGGGTGACTACTTTGAAGGAGATAAGGGAAATTTGGCATCACTTCGTGAGAACAAAGACTTACCCATTAAGTGCATATTTCCCATGGTCTCACAAAGTTAGATGACCTGAAATTGCATACTTCCTTCTTGATCTAAAAAAGGGTGGAAGGCTGTGGAGAACAACTGACCAATGCTCTTTAATGGAAACAGTGTGGATGAAAAATATACCACTGGATCTGAACAATGGGTCGATATAAAAGTGGTAATGAAGTCAATTGGGGAGGTGGGTTTGGAGAATCCTGTATCAAACGTAGAACCTGAGCCTGTGCCTACAGTGGCTGAGAGTCAATGTGGTTGTGGGTCTGCTAGATTTTTTGTTTTCCCTATTGTTAGTGATATTCTGCAGGAAGAGGAGAAAAATCTGGTTACTCTTCCACTCCTTCCACCCACACCACTCTTGCAGAAAGGTTCAGTCTTGAGTTCTAATGCTTCTAATCCATCATGCGATAAAGAGGATATTCCATTGAGACTTTTTGGTAGAGATTTCAGCCATAAAGAAGTCGGATCCTGCCAAATTAGTAATAATGAAAGCCCAAAGCCTAAAAAGAATGTACCCATTGTTGGCCTTTCATTCATCTGAGTGATGTATTATAAGTCCTTTGTTAGTCATTTTGTTGTTGAACAGTTACTGTGCGGAAGTTCTATGGTTCAGTTTTGTATATATTTGAGAGGATTTCAGAAAATGCCGAGGCCAAGAGTTGTATCAGATACACTGGCTACCTACCGTAATTTCTTGGTCCTTTCCCTCTGCAAGTCTGTCTTGTATAAACCACACTGGATTTGAAGCTGTCTTCCAGAGTAAATATGTAGCAACTCCAAGGAATGACCGCAGAAAACAGGAAATTTGTAGATACATAGATCAGGTCTTGCGGTCCATTAGAATGTACATATATTATGTAAATATATGGATCATATTTTACTAGCGTCCATAAGCCTATACAGTTATTGTTAAATACAATGTTGAGAGGAGAATAGAGCATACTTTGCACTTGCATTCTACGACCATGTATTTGATGATAAGTCACAGTTTGCTTGCATCTTCATAAATAGATATTACAACTATGCAGTCTGATGGCTGCATAGACAATATGATCGTGGCAACATTTATCTACCCATCAGAATGTACATTTGACTGTATTTACTAATTAATTGAAAATAAAAAATGCATTGTATTCTGATTTTCAATAAATTAATAAATACGATCAAATGTGCAGTCGGATGGCTGCATAGACAATATGATTGTCAAAAGTATTTTGCATGCTAATCTTGTGTGCCTTTAATATATTACACATCAACAAAAGGGTTTAACTCATAACCAAACAAGTTTTAGACTTATATTGTTAAGTACATGGGGATATGATATTTACAATGATAATCACCTCCAATATGTGGTGGATATCTCTTAAATTAGTTGTATTAGATTATGTGGACAAATTGTGTAATTAATTATATCAAGCAATGAGTGAGCCTTCATTAGGATTACCCCTCCATTATATTATTAGTAGGCCTATATAAAGGAGGTGATTATCATTGTAATGATATGTGTTGAATGTTTGTGTGAAATTATATTCACATTTTACTTGGATTTTTTATTAAGAATTTATTTTCCTATTTTTAATTTGTAAATCTTGTGACATGAAATTTATTTTTATTTTTCCATCTTTTCTATTTTGACAAATGTGGATGCATATCTTGTAATTTTTTATATGTAATCAATGGAATGAATGAATGCACCAATATTTATTTTTTATCTTTTTTTTTTCTTCTAATTTATGCATTTGTAGCAAGCTCTCTTTTGCAAAAGAATTATTGCAGTTGATATTATCTCTTTTAGAGATACATATTATCTTAGGGTTTTATATATATTGCATTAAATTTACATGTTTTTCTTTTATATCTTAGGGTTTTATCCATGAGGTTGTAATCATGCATCTTGGTGTAAAAAAGATCTTATCATTTCACTCAAAATATGTAAAAACCTTTAGATCCATATAAAGCACATTAGATTTGGACTTAAGAGTTTCTAAGGTAATTTTTTGGAGGAGGCATGACCTTATGAATAGTGTTCCATCATGAACAATGATTTTGGTAGTGAGTAGTCATTTTTATCATGAATAGTATTTTTTATGGTCGTGAATAGTGTTTTCAAGTTGTGAACAGTGTTTTCAACCTCTTTTTTCATACATAATGGGGCAAGGTTGTTTTGGAGGGCATATCTTGAGTATACGATGTCATTTTTTTGCAAAAAAGTAGGTGTCATAAAGTTGGTTCCAAGCATTTTCCAATGGTGCTAGTATATTTTAAAAGTTTTATTATTGTTTCATTTTGTTGTTAGTTGAAGTCCAAATTATATTTTTGGCTTTTGAGCTCAAAAATTTCTCTAAGAATACTTTTTTTTTAGATCAAATAGGTATTGATGAGCTCTTCTTAGCCATTCATGTAATTTTTCTAGATTCAATTAAATGATCTTTTATTTATTTTATCAATTTTATATAGTCTAGTTAATAGCTTGGTCATTCTGGCACTTGGAGAAGTTCTATTTTTTTGGGTGGGCTTCATTTTATCTCTTTGATTCTGTATTTATTTTTATTAATTTGTAATCATGTGTCTAATTTATAGATTAAATTTAATTACAATGGGAAAGAAAAGACATACAATAGGTGAACATATTTTGAAGGAATTCAATCATCTAAGACTTCTTTATTAAATTTATGAATTGAGATAACTTTGTAGAGAAAATGACATCAATTTTCTAGATTATTTTAATCTAGCATTTATATATGCATTTGATGTTCACTCATAGACATCTTATATGGAGACATCATTTAAGGATGAGAAATGTAATCAAATGATATGCATTGTGATATCTACTCCATCATCAACTATTGTTACTTTATAGTTTAGTGTTGCTTCTTTAAAAGCTTTCAATGATTCTTTGTATTAGGACAATCTTAGTCTTCCAAATCCAAGTCAATGAGATTCTTATTTTTCAAACATTTCATCCTTATTTGTGGAGTCTCACATTTCTAATTTAGAGAATTCATTGGAGGATTTGTATTACCTTTTCAATATCAATGATATCATCACATCTTTATTTTCCAAATGTAGTTTATATTTTGATTAGTCTATAATGTTACAAATTATTAACTTTATGTTTAGTCTATCATGTTTTATTTATAAGATAAAATTGTGATTCTATTGATTATTTTAAGTACTTTTAATTTAATTTTAGAATTGGATTGGTTTAGATCTTTAGGTTTTATTTCTTTAGGATTAGATTGCACTCTAGTTTAATTCCTTGGACATAACAATATACACAATATTATTTCACCTTTTTAAAATTTAATTTTACCAATTATGGAGTCAATAGTCAAGGGAACTAATTATTACTTGTCCAAAAAAAATTAATTATGCATTATGATATTTTATTTGATGATAAGTCTTAAGAAACTACTGATATGACACTTATTGTCAAAAGTATCCATAAAGGAATTATCAAGTACTTACATTTTTCTTGCATCTTCATAAATAGATACCACATCATCATCAAATGTTTTTTGCATACTAATCTTGTGTGTCTTCAATATATTACATATCAAAAAAAGGGTTTAACACAACTAAATAAGTTTCATACTTGTATTAATAGGTGAAATGAAGAGGAAAGGAATCCCCAAAGGTTTTATGATGTTGTATAGAACCTTAGGAATCTTAAAATAGGTGTTGTTTCCCTAATTTCATTAAGGAGAGAGATCGCAAGGTGTGAAGATTGACTTTCAACCTCAATGGTGAGTCAATTAGACCTAGATCTCAGTCCTTAGGACATTAGTAAAGGTCTAGAAACAAACAAAAATGATTTGATGCACTTAAAATAATTGAACAAAAAGACCTAATACAAAAAATGAATATTCTCAAAAGTACACAAA